>JAULKM010000012.1:14555717-14574912 GCA_032355605.1 Rubia tinctorum | reverse complement strand
CTAGCCACTCGTCCACCACCTCCCGACCACCCCCCCCACCCTCCAGCGCCACCACTACCACCATCCACCGCCACCAAAACCCAAAGCCACCCACCTACCGCTGCCAGCAACCAAACCTACACCTCCAGTGCCAAGCGCCACCACGAATACAACCTCACACAGCTCGATCGACGTGGATGCGAGTTCCCAACCAACCCCGGCCACCACGAACACCACTTCACGCCGCTCGATCAACATGGACGCGGGTTCCGCCGCTCGATCAACGTGGACGCCAACAACCAACCCTACCCCTCCGACGCCACCACGATCACCACGAACGCCACCTCCTGCCGCTTGATCGACGTGGTCGCGAGTTCTGCCTCTCAATTGACGTCGACGCCAACTACCCTCACCCCTCCAACGCCACCACGACCACCCTGAACACCGCTTCCCGCCGCTCGATCGTTCTTTGGGTTGTCTGTTCGGGTTCTCTTTGGCGGCGATTAGAGGCGGATTTATGGGCGTGATTTGGCGGGTGGTGGAGGAAATGCATTTGTGGGTTTGGTGAAGGAGATGACGAGGGTGTGGGAATTGGTGGCGGTGAAAGTTGGTGGTGGAAGGTGGAGACAGTGAGTTTGGTGAAGTACACCATGAACACCACCTCATGAAATACATTTGCAGAAGGAGAAGAAGATGGGTGAGGGCAATATGGTCATTACCTAATTGATTTCAATTTTTTAAATATAAATCGGTCGGGGGTAAATTTGCGTTTTTAATGTTATCCGGCCTCAAACTGTTGAAAAATATTATATTTACACATATATAGCTATCTAGGATTATATTTACACTTTAAATTACCACAAAATTATATTTACATTTATGTGAATTATGTAGCGTTATATATTCACTTTTCGCTTTTGAATTTTATCGTCTCACACTTTCTAGCATGGCAGAGTTCACACGTGGTTCAAATTTCACACATCTTTTAATCCACGATTTACTATCTTAAAATGTTACGTGGCAGAATTTACATGTGGTTCAAATACCACACTTCTTTAATACACAATTTATTAGTTTAAGAGGTTGGAATATTTGACATTCAATATAATTTACTATTGCGGAAAAACCGTTTTTCCATAGGCATATGGAAAGATGAGTTTGAATTTGAATTATAGAAAGGTAAAAGATTTTAGTTGCAATATTTAAAATTTATTATGCAACGTGCATTAGTTATAAGTTTATGACCCGATTAATGCAATCCAAAACTTTTATCTTGATTTCTTCTAATTTACTTTTTAAAGTTTGGTCTTTTCATAACTTATGGAAAGATCGTTTTTCAAGAGACATATTATAGCAATAACTAATCAATTATAAAGATAATTAAATTAATATTAACGAGACTGGTCGTTTGTATTATTGTGTATTAGAGATTTGGTCAAATAAATTGTAATATTATTCTTGAAAATACTAACTTATTTTTCTTGAAAATCATGATTTGATAGAGAGGAATATATCACTCATCGATATCACTATATTAAAACAAGAATTTGCATCTATTATAACACCAATTGATCCATAATAGATTTATATTTTCCAAACAGTAAATGATTTGGAAAACATTCAATGTTAAAAAAAGGCTAAAAGAAACACAGAAATTAAATATTTTGTTGAACTTTTGTTTTCCCCTCTTGAAATCTATTCAATGTACAAGATGTGTCACTAGTGCAAAACAACATCATTTTCTACAAGGTGTTTCAACGTAGTTAGTTGAATCGTGTTTCGATGCTACGATGTACGGTGGTTTTTCACTCGTTGTAAATATAAGTTTCGATTATTCTATCTAAAAATTAAAATAGTTTGCCAAAATGATCAGCGGACAATTGACATAACCATTCATTCAATCAACGGTTAAACTCAACACCATCCATCTAACCAAACAAAACAGCATGACACCGCCACCATCTTCAACCAACACCACCATCACCACCAACAACCTTTTGTAATTAACACCAATACAATCAACAAATACAAATTCAACATTATTGCACCTATAAATCAAAACCTTGCTAAATTCATATATGAAATTACGTCATACTTTCTAATTGATTGTGGTGGCTTCAACACGGCGATAGTGGACATGAGAGGTGGCCGAGAGGTGGGGGCAGGGGATAAGGAGGAAGGACGAAAAAAGAGGGAGGAAGAGAGGTGGATCGATGGGAAAAAAAAATCAAGGAAAAATCAAAGAGGCTAGAATCACTTAAAAGAAAGACGTTTTGAGCAGACGTCAGCAACATTTGAAACACAATACAACCGTTGCTCGCAATAGTTGCACGATTTTTGGAAAAAAAAGAAGGAACCACCATCAATTAACCTACAAAACTGATTCTGATATTGAAACTGGTAAATGATGGCAGCTCGAGCAAATGCGCCATATAACTAAAACTGTTAATGGGCTCTTCTATTCTAGCATGTCATACTTTTATTGTCTTATTATTTTTTAGTATAAAATAGTTAAAACAATTTCATAAGATGAAAGTATTCAAATGCAAACATTTTACTTATAAATGCGATAAATGAATTATATGTTCGTAACCATTCTAAATATATACGTGCACACTAAATATATAAAAAAGTAAGGACATAATACATTAAATAAGAGTAATTTTACCATCTAAATGACTTTGAAAAATTAAATATACGTTTTAAAAACCAAGCTACTAGTTGAATAGCGCATGCATGTACAACAAAGCCAATATTCAGATTTAGTGATTGAGTTTAGATTAATTTAGGTGGCCAAATTAAAAGATTGAGCAACACTTAAATAAAGTTGAGAATTCAGATGATAATGTCCTAAGAACTTACATGTAGCAGCATTTATTAGATGCCTTGATATTTATGATTTTGCTGCTTAAAAAAGACATGAATTAAACGGATGGAAAGACGATGATTGTGGTTATTAATCTTGTCTTAGATGCCAAGATTAATCATTTAATTTCTCAGCCAATGCGAAAACCCTGAGAATCAGACAAGTAATTCCTGTCCATTGATCTGAATTAAGTTAGAGAGCAGATAAAAAAGAAGAAGAAAAAACAAAAGACACGAAATGTTAACAGCTTCAAAAGTGGTAAACTGAAACTTTCAAAGGTTCCTGGGTCTAATCCTGAAAGCGAAAAGAACTCCAAATTTATTATCAGTGTGGTTTTGTATCAGTGTCTGTTCCACCACATATGGCAAGGATGCCTGAAGTTAAATTTCAACTTGTACAGAGTTGATTGGCTAGGGAAAGAAGCACACCTTTTTCTCTTTTCTTTAAGATAATGTTCAAAAATGTTTCTTAAAATTAAATGAATTAAAATAATGTCTTAGTCTTTTGGGTCACCTCTATTTAGTGCTAATTGATTTTAAATTGGAAACTCGAGATACCTTGAAATTTAATATGATATTAGAGGCTAGGTTGAGTGATTTGGCCGTTGTGTGGATCCCCTTTAATTGACCCGATATGAGTCTTGGAATGTTTTCATGTTTGCATGTGAGGGGGCGTATTGAAAAATATATCTCACGTCAATTTTTTAAATACTAAATGACTTATATACTCCCTCTGGTCGCCAAATATTGACACTGACCAGGGGGCACGATTTTTATGGGTAGTAATCATTATTGCACTTTTGTGGGCTGAATTGACATGAGAAGTGACTGGCAACTTTTTTTAAAAAAATTCTGAATTTAGGGTGGACAACCCCCAAAATGTTGCTAAGATTTCCCTCCAAAAATATGTGGTTTAGCCCCATATTATTTGACAACATATTCCCTCCTAAAATGCAAGTGGTCATAAAACAACCAACAGTGCTACTGCTAGGTAAGCTATTCACACTGGTAATTGAAAAATGGGACAACTCTCCCTTCTCTAAAACTCACACGTGATTTCCAAAAAATAACAGAGCATTCATCTATCCAAACTCTCAAATAAATTCATACACTACCCTTCTATTTTCATATGAACATGGAAAGTGAAGTAAGTGCAGAAGATGCAGCAGCAACTCGGGCCACCTATCATCGGTTGATGGATCTCGAGCGTAGCCATCTAAGTCTATTCTTGGGGTAACATGATGTTTCCGGAAAACTTGTCCGGTCAAAGCGCTTGGAAGCAGTTGCAAAGTGGAATATCTCCCTCTGGACAGTGAGTCGTCTTGCTACGCTGCAAAGAAAGTAAATTTCAGCAGGGTTACTAGTGGATCTAAACACAAAGGTGAAGGGGAAGAAGGATCCAAATTCAATCCAACTCAACCGAGAAAGTTATCTAGCCATACCACTACATGAATGAACAACTCAGCGATCAATTGCAGTCATATTACTTGTGAGTAAAAGTACAGTTCATAAATGGATTCATGGCAATCAGTTACGGAGCCATTCGAATGCTATAAAGTCGCAAATCTCAGAAATCAATCAAGTGAAAATGCTACAATTTTGTGTCAGTCATTTGAAGCATAGCATGGTGACTAACAAAACGGTCTTCAAAGATATGCATCACATTGTACACATTGATGAAAAATGGTTTTTTGACTCGGGTTGCTGAAAATATTATCTACTCCCAGAAGAAATAGAGTCACATAGATCGGTTCAAAACAAAAGGTATATCACAAAGGTTATGTTTTTATGTGCGGTGTGTATGTCAATTTTCGGTGAACATGGAGAAGTGATATTCAATGGAAAAATAGGTATTTGGCCAATAGTTAACAAGGAACCAGCTAAGAAGAAGAACAAAAACAGACCAGTCGGGACTATGGTCACCGCACCGGAGAAATCAATCAACCAAGAGGTAACAAAAAGATACATGATAGAAAAACTTGTTCCATCCATTAAGAGAAAATTGCCACTTCTGGCCAGCACAAACATATTAATTCAGCAAGATAATGCAAGGCCACATATAAGTGATGATGATCCTGAATTCAGGAAAGTAGCCCGAGCTGATGGATTCAATATTCGACTCGGATTTCAGCGTCCTACCTCCCCTGTTCTAAATGTTTTAGACTTGGGATTTTTTAGATCCATTCAGTCTTTAAAACACAAAATAGCATCTTTTAATATCGATGGTTTGATAGCTGCAACAGATGATGCTTTTTTCAGGCTTAATGCTAGGACTCTTGACAATATTTTCCCAACTCTTCAAGGATGAATGTTAACATCATCTCTGATTTACATCCATGTCGTTGATAATTTTATAGTTTATTGTAAAACATTATTTATTGGAAAAAGCAACAAACGAGCTACTTCTTCCAGGCTTTGGATAATATCTTCGCCAATATGAAACCCTCAATTCACTTGGGGGAATCGGACTGCAACGATCTATAAGAAATGTCAAGTATTTCGGGTTTACCTGTGAGACGTCGATACCGCTAGAATCCCACAACACAGTAGCTCCCACCGGATTGTAGTCCGCCACAGACCTCTTCAAATCCATATTCAAAGGAGCTTCTCCGTCGGGGTGTACTCCAACTTCACTGCTTCTCGGTTTGGTCTCCCGAACATCGGCCCACCACTCAGAATGGAGCGAATTCAGGCCGCCGGTGACGGGGTAAGCAGCACGCGACCACAAGAATTAGACCTTCATCAAGATTCATAAAGTTGGATGTTGCAAGGGGCGGCCAAAGAGTTTCCGTTATAGATCCGGTTGGAATTTAGCACATCCACATTGTTGGAATTCAAATCTTCAACCTCAAAAGCTGGATCTAAAAGTTTCTTCGATGAAGGAATCATCATCGGCAACGGTGAGGGGCTTATATGCGATGTTAAGAGTGGAAATTCCGTCAACTGTGAAGGCTTCAAAGGTTTCGATGTTGCCAGAATCCATGGCGGAAGAACCGACTAACGGTTTCATAGGAGAGAGGCAAGGGGTTGAAAAAAATGAAGGAGATGTGTTCTTCAAGTGTGTTTAGCAAAAGAGAAGGAGAGATGTTCTTCAAGTGTGTTTAGGGTTTGAAGAGGGAAGCATTCATTGGGTTTGTTATGGGGAGATTGGGTGGGTAGGTGGGAAGAATTTTTGGGTCTTCACCATTTCAATTGGGCTGACAAAAAACCCAATTCAAAAATAATGAGGGAAATTTTATGATTTTTCCTTTTATAGGCGAAAATAGTTTAAGGAGATTAGGAGTGGCCCAATTAATTAGTGATATGGTTAAGTGCATAAGTGGGTCAAAAGCTGAAGTAAATTTTGTAAAATTACAAGGATACAATTGGAATTTCTGATTCTTGTCTCCCCTTAAAATAGAAAATGTGTGAGAGTGCCAATAAAAAAATATTCCCAAAGAGGAAAGGGTGCCAGTATTTAAAAACCGGAGGGAGTATAAGGTTTTGGATCACCTCCACTTAGTACCAATTGGTTTGAAGATGGAAGCCCAAAATACCTTGAAATTTTAATTAGTATTACAGCCTAGGGTTGAGTTATTGGGTCGTTGAATGGATCCCATTTAATTGACAAGATATGGGCCGTGGAGTGTTTCCATGTTTGCACGTGATGAAGCGTGTTGAAAGATATATCTCACATCGATTTCTTAAAGACTAAATGACTTAAATATAAGGTCTCGGCCTCTTGGGTCACCTTAACTTAGTGTCATTTGGTTTCAAAATGGAATCTCAATATACCTTGAAATTTAAAATGGTATCAGAGTCTAAAAACTTGAAACCTCTAAATTTCAAAATTCCTAAATCCTTAACCCTAAAACTTTTGCCCTTTATAAAATCTATTTTTCATTAATATTAATGCTCAAAATAAAAGTGCCATCACATGCAAGGCAAAGTCTTGAGAAGACCGTCTTCCATAGGCATATGGAAAGACGTGGTTGAATTAGAATTATAGAAATGTAAAATGTTTTAGTAGCAATATTAAAATTTTATTATGCAACGTGCAACGGTTATAAGTTAATGATCCAATTAATGCAACCTGGAAATTTTATCTTGATTTTTTTTATAATTTTCAATTTAAACCTTGTTCTTTTCATAATTTATAACTTATAGAAAGACATTTTTCAAGAAACAGACTCTTGCATGTAAAACGGAAGAAGTATATACTCCCCCGTCCCAAAATTAATGGCACAATTAATTTTTCCAAGTCAAATTTGTAAAACTTTGACATTAAATACAAATTAATATATGCATAATAAAAATATTATGTGAGATCTTCTTAAATTCATCTTAGAATCTATTTTGTAATATCAATTTATTATACGGAATTATAATATGAAACTAGAGATATTAACAGTCAAACATAATCATTGAATATCGTGAAAAATTAATTATGCCAATAATTTTGAGACGGAGGGTCGGGAGTATATCTTATAAAAATAAATGTGAATACTTGGCTGATCCATAGATTTGAGCTCAAAGAAATTAAGGTAAGCCAGCTTCTGGAATTGGATGAACTATCAACTTCTTTACAAGATTAATTTTTTGACTTGTACGATTCTTAATATTTTCGAGATATTTGCAATTAATTAATTATATTATATTTGGCACCTTTTATTTTTATTTGAAGTTACGATGAATTAAACTAGTGCATAAAAATTGAGTTTGGTAAAATAAAAGTAAAATAAATGGATAAAATTGAAAAAGTCATGTCGAAAGATAAAGTATAGGAATATAAAAGAGATATTAATTTTTTAATATAGTGAAGTTGAAGGGTTTGAATTATTCTTCCATAATCCTACTCTAATATCTCTGAAGTATTAAAAGTATTTTATTTTTCAATATTTACTAATCAATCTCCTCTCATAGACTATAAGTTATAACAAAGATAGAGAATAAATAAAGACGCATATGAAATTATCTTTGTTATAACAAAGACTCACACAAGGAAAGACTCATATGAAACTATCTTTGTAATAACTTACAGGGAGATGAGAGAATAAGTAAAGTTTTAAAATTATAAAAAATACTTAATATAATTTTCTATCTTTAAATAGTTGTATTTAGAGCCTCTGTATCGTAATATATTATCCAAAATGTAAACACCTTGAAAAAACATATCTAACGAATCTAAATTTGTGAAAATACCATATGTACAATCAGACCGAGAACAAAACATCGACACAGATAGCTAAATTGAGTGATCATTATAAATGCAACAATCTAAGTTATCAGGTCGAAAAACAATACTATTGTATAAAGATAAATCTATACTTATTTAATAATATAAATACTCAAAAAAATCGAATTGGAAAATTACTTATTTCCCATTTTCCGATGATGGGAATATGGAGAAAAGAAGATTGGAGAAAAAAAGTAGAGCTTCAGAAGAGATGCGGCGGGTTTATCTCAATTTATTTATTTTAAATAAAAATGACCATTCCAAGATGTTGGAAAAAATGCCTAGCAACGATTGCAACAAGCGGAATTGACATTCAAACTAACTAGCATCCAACAATAACCAATCTATTGCAAGGATATTCAAATTACATGTCAACTAGACTGATATTCTTTACTATTACAAATCAGAAATCCAACAAAAAATTGTAACATCGCCCTCAGAGATATTAACCCGCTTTCTGCAAAAATCATGACCACTTGGCAAAGAGAAGCGTATCAACATCAATATCACTACGCCAAATAGGGATCTACAACATCTGTAATACCATTTGATCTTGATCCAAAACACGATCTATATTGTTCAAACTGTAAACACCTTGAAAACAACACAGATCGAGAACGGAACTCCAAATAGAGAAATACAAACGAAATCACAAACACACGATCTGTAAAATCAGATCGGACAAAATACATCGACATGAACAATTAGATTAAATGATCATCATGGACACATCAATCAAATCTATCATGTCGGTGAATAATACTAACGTATAAAAATAAATTCATATATATTCAATAACATAAATATTAAAAGTATATCAATTGAAAAAATTACTGTTCCCATCTCTCCATAACGATGAAAAGATGGAAGAAAAAACATGGGAGAAAAAACTTCCGAGGAAGAAGAAAGAAAGGGCGGCCACAGTAAGGTTTCACATCCTCTATGTGTATTCATATATGTTCTTATAGGTATCTCAATTTATCTTATTCGTAAAGAGCAAAGGAAGATGTAAAATATAAGTGGGTTTATCTTTCTTTAGTTTCCATCATAGAGTCCCTTTGCAAAATTTCAGAGTACCTGAAACTAACGGGACACTCACTCATATTGAAGAGTATGTCCTGTAAAAGGCCATCTTTTAATAATTTAGGAAATAACTATAATAAAATTTTATTTTAATTACTGTATTTTTAATTTCGGTATTTTATTAAATAAATTGTGTTTCACAAATCTTATTTTAAACCGATTACTATTAAACGGGTTAGTTTACTAATACATAATTAAAGATTTGTCAAAATATATTTCGAACTGTCAAAAGTTAAAGTGTGTAAGTGAATCCGGAATAGAGGGAGTATTTATTTCCAAATCAATACAATCGACACTAGTGGAGAGTGTTTGATTAAATGCATTAATCAAAGGCGATTCCTAAGTAACCGCTTTTAATTAGAACCCAAATCAAGTTCCGAAGTTGGAACTCTCTCCCAAGTCACACCTTTCATTTTAAAGGTGGCTTTTAATCGATCAAAGGCGATTCCGCCTATAACTGGCTGCCTTTATTGGGTATTTTGACCCAACATATAAATACAAATCAAGCCTTTTAGTTGGTTATCACACTTAGTTTATTTTCCAACCTCACCCCTCCCTAGATTTTCTTCCCTCCAGCCTCGCCCCTCCTTACATTTTCCTCTCCGCCCTCATGTCGTCCTCCACCACCACCCTCACGCCGCCCTCCACCACCCCCACACCATCACCCTCACCCTCACATCGGCCACCACCATCTCCTCTACCGTGCTTGCACCTCCGCAACTCACGCCTCTCGCCCCCCACGACGTCGCCGCATAGTAAAGGTTTCTTTCGCGTCGCTGCCTGGGCTCCGTCGCGTCGCTTCTCGAAAAAGGAGTCCGTCACTTCAGTGCTGGAGAAGGTATTCGTCGTGTTGCCGCTTGAGAAGAGATCCGATGTGGCGCTTCTTTGAGAAACTCCACTACATCGCCGCTTGGAGAAGGCTACCACTTCGTCAAGGAGCTCCGCCGCTGGAGAAGGCCGTTGCGTCCCCACTGGAATTTTGCGTTGCTTTTGTTTTGCTTTTGTTTTATCCTGTTTGTCCAGATTCAAATTTTGGTAGAAGAAGTCTTGCTTGGATGCGATTGTGTCTTACCAGAGGCTGTTAGAAACCTAATTTGGCTTCTGGCAATTATTGTTTTCGGACCTCCGATTCAAGTTCCGAATTTGGAACTTAATTCTGATCCCAATTAAAGGTGATTTTTGAACCACCTTTGATCATTCCCAATTCGGAGGCAGAGAAGTTACCCATAAGTGACTTCAATGATAAGATATAACTGTCTTTAATAGATCTGTTTTCCACTAGTACGATCATTATCTCGACTAAACCCTAATATTTTATAAAATATGCCACGATAAGTTGATAACTATAGATTTACTGTGAATTGAGACTGGTTTAGTGGTATCCCACACTCTCCATAGCTGAGAGATTTAGGTTTCAAAACACACCCCTGCCAAGAATTGTGAATATTAGAGTAATTTCTTGATTGAGATTACCTAGCGTCATGTGACCGTGTCGGTGGTTCCCGTTGTGGTTTTATAACCTGCAGATGGTCGATGATGGTGAGATCGTGGTAGTTCCGGTTTCTGTGGCAGCAGTTCGTTGGTGGTGCAACCTTTGAGTGTTCTCAACAGGGCGTCCCTAACTATTTAAATGGATGGAGTTTCAACATCCACTGATTTTCAATCGATTCAATGGTAGTATTTCCCAATTATGTTCTAAATTAGGATGTTAATATGTAATTTGGTTGTTTGTATGTAATTTTTTAAAAAAAAAACTATAGACATGATCTCCTAATAACAGTAACTCCACTATTATTATTATTACTTACCTGATAAATCACATTATCACCCAGTGTTTTTCACATACGCATATTTATGGAGACCTTTTCTGTTACATTTTTATACAGTTTGATAACTCAACTTTGACAATTCAATTAGTATTGAAAACATCAAAGCTGTAATATCGTATAACTAATGAATACTCCTACGGTCCGACCCTCCACCTTTTGTAGTTATATTTAGTATTCTGGGGAAATTTGTGGAAGGGTGACTGTCTATAAGTTTATAAATAGTCGCTCTAATTTTTTATTTTAAATATTCTAATTTTTATATAAAAATTAAAAATATTATATTTCAAAAATTAAAATAAGTAATAATATGTATTTGAATGTGAAAATATAAAAATATGTAATATAAAATATTTTTAATTTTTTAAATTAATATGTAATTTAAAAAATGTAATATATAAGTAAAAAATACAGTGAGATCGTCCAGAACCTTATGAACTGGAGACCCCCCTCTAAAATTTATATTAAACATTTACATTTTCTTTTACAGATTTCATCATAAAATGATTTTATTATAGTATGCGAATAAAAGTGGCAGCTCTCCTCTTTCTTTTAGCACTTGTTTATACTACTATAAAGTAATCAAGAAAAAAATGAATAAGGATGTAAATCATCCCTAGTGGTCATAAGATAAAAGATCAAATCAGACACTTTCTCAACAACAAAACAGGCCTGATGAGCTTAATTATTACATGGAATTATAGGGGGGGTTTGTGTATGATAGACTCTTATGCATTGCACCACCATTATTAAAGATGTATTGTCTTCAATTATTAGTTATAAATAATTGTGGACTACCACATAATTTATAGACTAACGAGAATTATACTCCGTAGTAATACTTGTTTTAATATTCATTTACAAAAAAAATACTTAATTTATTTAAGAGTTAATTGATATACTTTTACATGCTTATGGGTGTTCAACAAGTTTCTCTATTTTTTTAAAAAAAACAAGCTTGTCATTTGACTTATATTGTTGTTAAATTTGCAAATCATGTAAAAGTTCATCGATACTGTGTTCATCCACAACGTAATCTATTTCAATCAAGGGCGAAACCAAGGGTGGCGAGAGGGTGTCGATGCCACCCCTAGGATTCGGTGGCCCCCTGAGGAGGTGCGGCGACCCCCATTTCGTATTCTGCCCCCCTTGAAGAGGTGCAGTGCCCCTATTCCAGCCACTAGGCTGAAGAAGACGTTCCCCTTTGATCTAAATTTTTTTAAAAAAATTTATTTCCTCATTAAAAAAACGACGTCGTTTTAGTATTAGTGAAACAACGTCGTTTTATTTTCTTAAAAGACAAAAAAATATTGATCAATTGGGCTAAAACCCAATTGACTCAATTACAAAACCCAGATTGTTAATGAAACCCAACCTTCGCAATTGCCATTGCCATCCGGAAATTGTCACTCCTCTTTCTAATTCCCGCCGTCTGTCCGCTGCCATCCGAAAAAAATGTTGCCTCTCTTTTTCATCACCCCTTCTTACATAACGTTCCGGTTTCACCACTGATTTCAATGTCAATTAATTTTTGCTATACTTCCTCAGTTCAATTTAGGTGTCAATTCGGATTGTTCAGTTGCAATCGAGTCATTGCATCTTATATTATATTTCCCTTTTATATGATTATATATATATATATATACACACATTATAAATAATTTAAAAATTATGTTAGGTGTATCGTGGGTCAAATGGGTTTGATTACTTCAGTAAAATGAGTGAGAGCTTGGACAGTCAAAAACTTGAAGTGCTTATTTTGTCTATATTGTTGAGTACTGTTAATTTTGTCTATATTATTGAGTACTGTTATACCCAACCTACCTTCAATTCAGCAACATTTTAAATAATATTTAGTTTGGTTTTAATCTACTATTTATATTTTTCACTATATTTAATATTGGTTAGATTTAATTTAATTCAATTTAATACTAGTAAAACATCATGGACTCAATGGATGCAAAGTCAGTCAAAGAACTATTGTGTGAAAGAAAAGTGAGGGATAAGATAAAACAAAGGTGAAAGGAAAGTAATTTAAATGAATATATTAAAATGAATAGAATATTTTTCAAAATATTCTTAATTAAAATGAAACCTAAATTATAGGACGTTCAAAAATATAATTAGAAACAAAATCGTGCAACAATAACTTTAGTATTTATTTTTTGAGTGATTTTTCTTGACAAGCGGTATGTCCATAAGTTTATGGACAGATCACTTATTATTTTTACCTTATACACTGTTAAATCACATACCAAATTTAGAATTTTAAAAATAATTTTTTACATTATACATTTTTATATTTTCACATTCAAATACACATTATTACTTGTTTTAACTCTTAAAATATAATATTTAAATATTATAAAAAATTATACAAATTCTTGTTTTAGGCAGACTAAACTTTAGGTCAGGGTTTATTGTGCAAATATAATAAGTTTCATTTGGGATGAGGTTTTTATAAAAAAAATATGCTAATAAATTTAGGGACGTACTGTACAATTACCAAAATACTATATATATCACAAACATTTTAGATTGTTTCTCTCTCGTCAATCAGAAACCTCTGGCCGATCAAAAACCGCCACCGGCCGACAGTTTTCGCCGTTTTCTGCCGGATTCACACCGGAAATTCACTTATCTCCGTTGGTTTCCCGTTGCCTTTATTCTTTTGCCAGAGATTCAGAGCTCCGTCGCGCTTCTTCTTCTAAAAAATTCAGATTCATTCCAATCGTTGCGCTATGGTTCTTGCACTCCGTCGCACAAGACCGTGTCGCACAAAGATGACCTCGCACGGAGGAAAGTTGCAACAACTAGGAGCAATCGACGGCGAGGCAACGGTGAGGGGATAGGGTTTGTCGATGATAGTGTGGCGGCGTTCGACCTGCCATAGCTTCGATCTACGACACAAGATTTGCGACGAAGTTGATGGCGGCCCTGCAACCGGAGGTGTCGTCGACGCTTCTATCTTTGATGATGACTGCGATGCAACGACGAATGAAGAAGTCGAGAGGATTGCGGATAGAAGGCGCGTGAGATGCACACTCCTGAAGGCAGACAATGACGCGTGTGCATCTCACGCGCAACTGGAGGTGATAATATTGCTCGGCGGCGATGACGGAAGCGGACTGGGGCGACGGCGGAGGCAGAGACGAACTGAGGTTATGCTTCATGAGAGGTCAGGTTTAATATTGTGTTTTACTTTTTTTTTACAAAGAGTTGCTGAGGTTTAATTTTTACTTGATTGAGCTTATTATCAATAAATATTCTTTAGTCTAGTGGTTAGTACTCTTGTTGTTGAGGCTAGAGGTATAGTGTTCGAAACTCACTTATGACTTTTATTTTAAAGAATTTATGTTCTTGGTCATGATGAGATTTAATATTATTTGATTGAGTATATGTTGAATAATGAGTCTTTGGTGTAGTAGTTATTGCTCTAGGCTTTGAGGTTAAATGCTTATGTTTAAATTCCACCAAGTCCTTTTTTAAAGAATTTTTATTCTTGAGATACTGTAGATTTTTGTTGATGTTTGTAGTTTTTCTCTTATGTTGACATTTTTCATTATTCCGGTGAGGTTTTATTGATATGAGTTGATGTTTTCTCCTTTTTTTGGTTGATATGAATTGATAATTGCATTTTTTTTAATAATAAAAAATCTCATATTGGTGTTTTTCATTTTCCGACTGAGGTTTTGGTACATGAGTTGATGTTTGTAGTGTCATTTTTCTTATGCCGGTGTTTTTTATTTTCTGGATGAGGTTCAGGTATTATGAATTGATGTTTGTAGCTTTTTGGTGATATAGGTTGATATTTGTAATTTTTTTAAAAATAATTATTGACGTTTTGTAATTTTTTGAGTGAATAATTTATACTCTTGAGGTACCATAGTTTTTTTGTTAATGTTTTTATTTTTTTTCTCAAGTTGATGTTTTTCATTTTTCGGGTGAGTTTTAGTTGATATGAGTCGATGCTTCATAATTTTTTTGGGTTATATGGGTTGATATTCTTTTTTCCTCTCATGTTCATGTTTTTCGTTTTCTCGGTGAGTTTTAGGTGATACGAATTGATGTTTGTAATTTTGGGTGACATAGGTTGATTTTTTGAAGTATTTTTCATTTTCTATGGGAAGTTTATGTGATAGGAATTGATGTTTTTAGATTTTGGTTTATATTAGTTGATTTTTAAATTTTTAAAAAATTGATAGTTGAACCTTATTTGATATTTTTATGATTTTTAGTTGATGTTTTGTTAGTTGTAGTCGACGTTTTTTCAATTTTTTGTTGATTTTTATTTTATTTTAAATATATTTTTTGCTCCATTTTTCCGTTGATGTTTTACTATTTTTTGCTGATGTTTATAATTTTCAATTTGATGATCATATTAATTTTTTTCACTTTTAATTTATTTTTGCAGATTGCAAATGACGGGAAAATGATGGGAACAAATTGGACAAAAAAATAATATTAGCGATAGGTCCCTGCAAAATTATTAGAGATATAGGTCCCTGTAATTTTTTTTAAAGATTGGTCCATGTAGTTAGAATATAGTTAGAATTGCATAAATGTCACTGCCTAAAGTTTAGTCTGCCTCACAAGAGAACATCTCAAATAATTACAACATTTAAGATAAAAAGCACCGTGACTGTCAATAAGTTTAGGGAAATGCCGTCTTTTTTGAGACTTTCTCTTAGTATTTCTTTTTGAAAATAACGAGAACTTTAATATTAGATTATGAACAAGTAGTTTGTCTCTTGAAATACGCTCTTTCCATAAGTTATGGAATGACTAATATTTAAACGGAAAATTAGAAAAAAAATCAAGATAAATTTTTTGAATTGTATTAATCAGATCATAAACTTATAACTATTGCACGCTGCATAATAAATTTATAATAGTGCAACTAAACCATTTTATCTTTCTATAATTTTAATTCAACCAATTTTTCCAGATGGTCATATAAAGACGATATTTCCCAAAATTTACCTTTTAAAAAAGATATATTAAACTATAATTGAATAATTATAATTCAACTTTAAATATAAAAGTCCGTCTCTTGAAAGACGGTATTTCCATAAGTCATGAAAATACCAAGGTTTAAAGTGTAAATTAGAAGAAATTAAGATAAAATTTTTGGGTTGTATGAACCGGGTTATAAAATGTATAACTAATATACGTTGCATAATAAAACTTTAATATTGCAACAAAGACCTTTTACCTTTCATTATTATAATTAAACTCAGTCTTTTTAGAATTTTATGGAAAACCCGTCTTTTCCAAATCTTTGCGTAAATATAAAAATGAAATTTGTTTCGATTGGTCTAATCCCATGGTGAGTCTATCAAGAGACACGTTCCCATGGGGCAGGTGGGAGATATCTTCATCTAGCACCAAAGTTTATAAAAAGCCCCTCATCATATCTCTCCAAAAACCAGCAAAATATTTGCTCGTTCTCCAAAGACTCCATAAAACCCTCCCACAAAAGCACCAATACTCCATAACATGCAATGGAACTGAAAATGAATAGCACTACTCTTCTTGAAGCCATAGACACCGAAACCATCTTGCTCTTCTTCCTCGTCCCTTCCATATTCTTCTTTCTGTTATCCAGATTCCGGCGAAAACGGCAGCCGCCGGGACCGAGAGGATGGCCGTTGATCGGCAACATGATGATGATGGACCAGTTAACACACAGAGGGTTGGCAAAGCTTGCAAAGCAGTACGGCGGGATTTTCCGCCTCCGAATGGGCTATTTGAACATGGTAGCGGTGTCCAGCCCGGAAATGGCCCGGCAAGTCCTCCAAGTTCACGACAACATCTTCTCCAACCGGCCCGCCACCATCGCCATAAGCTACTTAACTTACGACCGGGCCGACATGGCGTTCGCTCACTACGGGCCCTTCTGGCGCCAAATGAGGAAACTGTGCGTGATGAAGCTGTTCAGCCGCAAGCGGGCCGAGTCCTGGGACTCGGTTCGCGACGAGGTGGACGCCATGGTCCAGACCGTGGGCTTGAAACCGGGCTCCCCTGTCAATGTCGGGGAACTTGTGTTTGGGCTCACCCGGAACATCATCTACCGGGCGGCGTTCGGGTCGAGCTCACACGACGGCCAGGATGATTTCATCAAGATTCTGCAAGAATTTTCGAAGCTGTTTGGCGCGTTCAATATCGCAGATTTTGTACCGTGGCTCTCGTGGGCCGATCCGCAAGGGCTGAACTACCGGCTCGCGAAGGCCCGGGGTTCTCTAGATGGATTCATCGACTCCATTATTGACGAACACATGCAGAAAAAGAAGCCCGAGAAAGGCCCGGTTGATGGCGATAGCGATATGGTCGATGAACTTCTGGCGTTTTACAGCGAGAAAAATGAAAGTGCAGCTGAAAGTGATGATTTGCAGAGCAATTTTAGGCTCACCAGAGATAACATTAAAGCTATCATCATGGTAAGTTCGATTTTACTCCTTTTTGCACCACGTGTTAAATTTCGCGCTTTTCATATTTCTGGCATAAGAACGAACGATTTTCTTCATATTTCCGGCATGGAGTATATTTTTTAAGCTACAAGGTCGTTGTCTTGACAAACACATGTGGCTACAGATTATTTAACAATTCCTATATAAAAAAATATAATCGTTGATAAGCATGTTGGGAAAAGATCAGTGAACTAACTTCTTTAGTTAATATTATATCCATTTTAAAATTCACATCTTAAAAATATTTTATTATTAATTAGTACTTCTAATTTAAGGTGTGTTGACACTGTCTGTTTGATATTAATGATTAATTTTGATACTAATTATTATTGTGTGGGTATACTTTTAAATTAAATTATTGAGTGGGATTGATCCTTGTTGTGTTTTTTTATGATGCATATTTTTAAAATATTAATTATTAACATATATATTTATTAATATCATTAGTCGATAGTAATATTTATGCTCAATTTTAAACAAAATTCTTCTGAACTAAATAAAAATAAGTATAATATACTATAATAAGAAAAAATTGAACTGAATTTTATTAAGATAGAATAAATGAAAATTAATTTATTAAATTCAAATTTATTAAGATAGAATAAATTATAGATAAATGAAAATTAATATTGACATTATGGAAGTTTTGATGTGCATGTAATCTTTTTGAAATTATAGCCAAAGTAGATGATTAATTTGGTGGATAAAGATAGATACTACATTGACAAAGTCTCGTGTGAGACCGTTTCACAGGGAGACCAAGGATTATGTGCAATATTATGAAGTTTAATTAGAGAGAGGTTCCAAATATAATTTAAGAAAGTACTCTGAACTATAAAAACTTATTTTTAACCCCAAAATTTAAAAGTTTATGTTTTAGATTTTTGCTATTTATGATTTGCTTCTCGTCTTATCATGAGACGGTCTCAAAGGATACGGACTCTAATACATTATCCCTTCATGAAAGTGATTCCCTTAATTATGTAATCATCACCTTTTCTCTAAATGGATGATATTTTCGGCTGTCCAATCAATTTTGATATTGGTAATTGACCAGTAATTTTATACTGATTTCAATAATAAAAATTAATATATGAAGAAGTTAAAAATGGTGATGTATTTAGCTATAGACTCTAGTGGTTTGTTTTAAAAAAAGTCGCCCACTTCTACTGAGTCATCACTTATTATCCCTACTGTCTCACCAAAATGATGAACTGATGATGTCATATAGAGGTGGAAATTTACTTGAAGTGATATTTCTTCTAAAACTATAAAAGAAGTGATAATATGTATTGGAAATTTACTTGAGAGTTTTGCTTCCCATAAATTATTACGTCTGAAAATACAAAATTACAAGTTGGTGATGGAGTTGTGAATCTCTGACCCGATCCGGACCGACTCGACCAAATTCAACCCGAACCTGATCCAGACCCGTAAAATATTGACCTGAACCCGAACCCGACTTGATTGGAACTCAACCCGAAACCCGATTCTGACCTGATAATCTGGGTCCAAACCCAAACTCGAACTCGACTCCACCCGAACTCAATATGAAACCTGATCATGACATGATAACTTAGATTTTAACCCAACACGACCGAATCAACTTGAAATCTTATTCTGACCCAAACATGATTCAATCGGAATACGTTTCAACTTGAATCCAATTTAACATGACGTATAATCAACTTATAACTGATTCAACCCAAGAAATAACATACATAACTCGATTCATAATCAACTAGGAAAATAACCGA
>JAULKM010000012.1:14539670-14555617 GCA_032355605.1 Rubia tinctorum | reverse complement strand
TGTTTACATTCTACTTCTCCCTTGTTCTTGATAGCATATGACCATATTCTGCTGAATATTATCCAGAGAGATAAGAACGTGTTGAAAAATCTGTAAACTTCAACTATAATGATTATGCCTTCTGCTTTAACATTAAAATGATTTTGCGTTTTCCAGTACTAGCTGTCTTGATTTCAGCATTTCAACGGTAAGGTTCCAAAGTAACACATATTCTTCCTGTTGAGAATTATTTTCTTCTGTGATATCTGTTATTAAGAATTCATTGGTGTTCCAACCTTGATCGTGTTAGTTTTAGCAAATCTTTTTTTTTCATTTACCTAAACATATCTGGGTGCTTGATGAGGGTCCTTTTGCTGTGCTTGTAAATTATCTCTAACTTTATTTGCTCATAAAATGGATTTCTATAATTCATGCACTAATATTTCTCATGTTGGTGACTTCTTCGGCAGCCCAAAAGACTCCGATTGGCGCTGTTGCACTATCGAGCCCAAGCAGTCAAGTTGAAAATGTTCCTTTGGGCAACGACGAGCTAATTGAATCCGGTTCTGCTAGTTCAGGCGCTGCTGAGGCTAATAACCTTAGCCATATAATCGAAAGGGGTGCTTCACAGTGGCAGTTAAAGGGTAAGAGGAAAGCAAGACGCCCAAACAGAATTAAGTGTATAGATCAGAATGCATTATCTTTTGGATATGATCGGAAAGGCGAGTGTAACTCTACTGGCGGGGCACATACTGTGGGTAGTTCGTATCGAGCGAAGTCCTTAACAGTTGGTGATGTTCGAATAGAGGATTTCCAGGGATGGGGCAACTCTGACTTGCCGCCGAGGTCTCTACCCTTTCGTATGTCTCGTTTCGTGCTGAACCCGAAGTACAATTCTTCTGATTTCTCGCTCAGACACCACTTGACAGATACCTCTCTGTATGATGTTAACATAGAAGTAAAGGGCAGCTATCGCCCACAACATGTCCCGTATATATCTCTGATGAGCAAGCTGAACGGCCGGCCAATTGTAGGCCATCCGCTCACTGTGGAGGTCTTGGAGGACGGGTTTTCTGATCAGCTATTCAGCAGCTCAGAATACCTTAGCAGCAGCTATGAGGTTGACAACGATCACCCTGAAGACTCATTTGTTCTGCAGAGCTTCGACATGGTTTACGAGAGAAGGTCCGGCTCTGGTGGAAGGACAACAGCAAACAAGCCGCGCTCAAACGTGCCAAGGTCAAGGAAGAATGGCGCGCTGTCCAAGAAGATCCGAAGTCTCTCCACTCTCACCAGCCACAAGCAAGGCACTGGCGTTGGCAAAAAACCTGCGATGGAGAACCTCAAGGGCCCTTCTGTAGCCTGTGTCCCGCTGAAAGTGGTGTTCAGCCGGATCAATGCCTCCCTGAACTTCTCCATGCGACCAGGTGGCGTGTGAGGGAACTTCCGGGTCATGAAACTCGCGTCCAAACGATAGGAATTTTTTAGCTTGTTAGGGTCTTAAAGGTTGATCATGCACTGTATATCTTGCCCTGAAAGTAGAAATCCTCTGTATAATAATGCTGGAGAAAAACTGCAGTGTTGTAGAGTCTTGTAGGGTTGGAGCTGAGGTCTTGGACGTATATATGGTGTAACAATAGTTTAAAGTAGTGTGGATCTTGATATTAGGTCACAGTGACCTAATAGATGAGGTCTAGGTCCTTGAATTTTCTTGGTCTGATTTTAAAGGTTCAGAGGTATTTGATAGAAAGTGGTGAGATATTGTGACATTTGTTGCATGTTGAAGAGCAGATTGTTCTTGGATATGTGGTGAGTAAAGTGATGTCTTCAATCCATATCTTGTGTTTTTTTAAGTTGATAGATGGTTTTTGTTGTTGGTTGTACTGGATTGAATTTTGAACAAGTTGTTACTGATAATGACATGAACTGAAGTCTAGAAAGAACATGCACTACTTTATTCACACTTAAGTCTCGAAAGATTTGGGAGTTGCAACTAGGGAGGCACTTGGATTGAATATAATATAGTATCCATACCTGATCTTAAAATTTTAGGTAGATCCGAACCCAGTCTGTACCTATATGGTTTTAAAATCTTCGATTTATACACAAACTCGTCAGATCTAACAGGTTCTAAATGGATCAAACGTTCTAATTTTTTTTCTTCAATAAATAAAACTTATATCATCCTAAATACAAATAAGTCAAATCCAATATGAACTTGCATTAATTCTTCGTTGATTTTTTTAAAAAAAATCAACGATAAAAAAGTTCAATGATTATAAAAGCAAACCAATATATGAGAGATATTTGTTGAATTGAATAAAATACAAATTTTCGAATCACATTTATAAATTACTGAATTAATTTTAAAATCCAAGCCAAATACTGAACAACTACTTTAAAAACGCTTGTCCTAGCAGAAATATGAGATGTTTGGAGTGGATATGGTGTGGACTATAGTTTGTATTGTCGGCAAAAATCTAAAGTTTGAGAGAGAGAGAGAGTAGGTAAGTAATTTAGGAATTAGGTTAAAGTTATACACATAGTTAGGGTTATATGATACATGAGTCGGGTCCGGGCCTTAAAAATTTAGATCCTGGCCCATATTTTATTATCTAAGTACTAACCCGATCTAGACCACCTGGATCTAAAAAACTGAATCAATAACCGACGTTTGGGTTGGGTTTTAAACCCATTCTCATCCCTAGTTGCAATGCTAGCCGCTAGGATCAGTTTGTATTAGGGAATAGTAATAATAATACAAGATGTTGTATTAGGAAGCCTAGGGAGTTACAATTATATTAAGGATAATATAATATGTTATCTTTAGAGGGTATTCAGGTATCCGCTAAAACCAATTTGTGTAGCATGTGTCCGGATTCGATAATTAGGATTTTTATTAAGTCGGGTGTTTGATCCAATAAAAAATAAAATTATTTAAAAATAATATGATTTTTTAAACTCGGGTAAGCAAGTTGGCATATCGGGTGCTTGTGAACATCCTTGCCAACGAGGTACATCGCCACCGTGCAGCCTTCATAGTGGGAAAAATTATAAAAAGGTGAAAAGGATAAACTATAAGAAGATGATTTAATTAATATCAAATATCTGATTTTGCAACCCTGAATCCGATCTGATCCACAAATGAAAGAATCTTATCAAAAATTTATAACCATATTGGATTGGATCTATGAATTGGATTAGATCTACGCGTTTTTTTACAACCCCATATATGGGATCACCCAACCTAGTACCCTCGACAAGGACCTTAACTTTATTTAATTAAAGAGATACATCCTCCTGGGTGAAAGAGAAGGGTTATTCAATAATGAAGTCTCCACAAATCTCACATAAACTGTTTTCATTCAATTGCCAATTGGATCTAGTTGTTGGTTGAATATCGGAAATAGTTGACAAAAGTATTCGACGGTCAGTCACTTGTAGAATGAAAAAGGAATCAGAAAATTTGTTATAAAAAGAAATGGATCTCTCTCTAAAACATGAAAAGTAAAGGAAATGCAAGTAAAGAACATGGAAATAAAATGAAGAGCATAAAATAAGGAAAGTGGGCATGGATTGAATAGGAAAACTACCAATGGAGGCGGCGACGGAGAAAATGGGTTAGGGTTTGTGTTGGATGTTGATTCCGATCCTTTCCTACTGACGTCCTCGTACTTCTCCTGAATATGCTTTCTCCGGAATCTGTAAAACAGACAGACAGAGGTTAGGCAGGCAGGTGAAGGGTTGTGCCTGCTCCAACGCTCTGGTCAGTCATGATTCTCCTTTAGAGCGTGTATATTGAATAGTGTTATGATTCTGTGATCTTACCTTTTTCCACATTGATTTCCTGATTATATGTGATTTTGGGGGCTGGTGGGATAAGCATAGGCCTGTCAGCCCATGTCCGTTATTCCTCTGCCCCCACTTGGGTTTTCCGTTAGATCGTTGATGGGGCGGTTCCGCGGGCCTCCTTCGTTATTCCATTCTCTGGGCCAAATTAATACCTAGCCTCGTCCAGGCCCGCTCCTTGTCATTAGGAAAATTTTAAGTCTGATATTTGTATGTTGGGCTTACGAGGATGTTACTCCCACCCTTGGTTTACGTTAGTCTAACCATGGTAAAAAAGAAATTATATGGCGAGGGTGGGGGAGTATTGGGCCCGCTCCGATGGTGAGGTAAGGTAGTTTTCTTATGAGGAATTCCAGTAGCGTTCTGAATAAATATTAACATCTTACATTTCCTAAGTTGTAGTCTACCTTTTCATCTGGGTTGGGCGGTTGAGTGACAACCCCAATCTTATCACTCAGTTAGGCGAACAGTTTAACCTTCAGTTGTGTTGATCCCATCCTAAATTTGGGCCTTTTGACCATACCTTATCAAGAGGTTTTTTTTACAAAAATAGTTTATGATATAAGTATACGATAATATTGAAATTAATTTATGAAATAAATCATTTTAATTTACACATTGAACAAGGTGTCTCACTCCATGCACTTGTACTACTAATTTATAAATTAAACGACAAGATCTCGCTGAGTAACATACCAAACTATCTCTCTACATATAGTGACATCAATTTTTAACAAAAATCTCATAATTACTGACCCTGGTTTATTCTCTCATGATGTAAATATAAGTTTAAGTAAGGTAATTATGCCTTTGTAACACAAATTATGCAATAGCATTGATTCACAATTCAAGAGTTAGGTGTTAATGGTATGGGGAAACTAGTACTCCCAAATTTCTTCATTCTAACCATAGGTTTTAGACAAGGTTGTCCGTTAGCACCATATCTATTTTTATTTGCCAGTGATATTTATTTGGTGTCATTCAAGTTGAAATGAATAATAATGAAATGTGAAGGGTTAATCCATGAAAGGGAGTACAATGAGTCTCGCACAGTGTATGCAAATGATTGTTTGATGTTTATTGAATGCAATAACAATTCATCACACAATTGGCTAAGGCTATTGATCGGTTTGTTCGTTTCAATAAATCGATGAGGTAAAGCCGAACACATCACCTCAAATGAAGAATCTTTTCATGTATACTTTAATCATGCATCAAACATAGACAGGAGAAAATTTTGTATGCCTACATATTAACCTCTCACAAATAAGATGTAAGATTAACATAGAACTGATTGATAAGATAAGAACTGGATACGATTCTTGGAAAAATAAGTTCCTCAATTAGCTTGGTTGAATCAATTTAGTCAAACATGTGATAGCTTTCTTGCGGACATATCCAATGGATATCTCCAAAATTCCACAATTAGCCCTATGAAAAATGGACAATATAGCGATAAAGTTCATTTGAAAACGAGACATGGAAGGAAAGGGGATGCAATGGAAATTCTCGAATAAAATGTGTTTACCTAAAAGTAAAAGAATACTTGGTATAATATTTGCAACATAAATGAACCAAGCGTTGGTGGCTAAACCCTCAAGGAATATTCTACAAAATAAAGGCTCATTGATGGTGTCTCTCTGCAAGCAAAGTTATTACAAACACAAATCTAACAATAATGTAAAATTGAAACCATTCGACTTTTAGGGATGGAAAATCTTATCACTAGGCAGAAATCTCCTAAAAATGATTGCAATAGATAGCAAAATACCCAATTTTCTAGGTGTAGACTGTTGGGCATGGATTTTTTAAAAAAAATTGAATCCCTTGAAATTTATAGGAATATATACCAATATAACCCTACCTACTTGACATAAGTGCCGATATAACCCTCAGATAATTTTTAGTGCAGATATAACCCTACCTAATTGATACAAGTGCCAATATAACCCTTATACCCCATTTCGGCCGGACCACCGTCGGACCGCCAGATTTTTGTCGGACCACCGTTGGACTACTTATAGGGTTATATTGGCACTTACATCAACTAGGTAGGGTTATATCTGCACTAAAAATTATATGAGGGTTATATTGGCACTTATGTCAAGTAGGTAGGGTTATAAAAACACTTTTCTCAAGATTCAATATAAGTTGTAATATTGCAATCGGGATATTAACTCGCTTCCCGCAAAAATCATGACCACTTGCCAGATAGGAGTATATCTGCATCAATCACTTTGCTAACACAAGGATCTTTAAGAACCGCAACACTTCCAAAAACACGATCTATATTATCCAAGATGTAAAACAACTTGAAAAGCACAAATCTAACGCATCCAAATTGATGAAAACCCTACAAAAACGCAAACAAATTTGTGAAAACACGATCTGTACAACCAGACTGAGAACAAAACATTGACGCAGATAAATAAATTGAGTGATCATTATGAACACACCAATCTATCTATCAGGTCAAAGGACAATACATTTGTATAGAGACAAATCCATACTTATTCAATTACATAAATACTAAGAGAATACTAATTGGAAAATTATTGTTTTTCCATTTTCTCTTGATTTGAATACGAGGAAAAGAACATTGAAGAAAAAAAGGGGTAAACTCATTCATTCCCCTAGTTCTTGTGTTTGTGCATACCCCCGAGTTTTTTTTAAAGTGCATTCGTACCCCTAGATTAGTTGTGTCATGCTAACTCATACCCCTCCTTCCTAGGTCCGACAATTTCTGACCGTTGACCGATTTGAAATGACTAAAATGCCCTTTGGGCCAAAGTTTAAAATTGAATGGACAAGTTTACCCTTAAGTCCCGCCTTCACCTCCGTCGGTCTGCCATCACCTTTGCCGCTGCACCGCCACCTACGCTGCCAATCCGCCACCTCCACCTCCACCTCCACCTCCACCGCTCCACCACCACCTCCTCCACCTTCGCCACCCTCACCCACAACCACTACCACTCCAACTCGCCTCCACCTCCGTCGCTCTGCCGCCGCCTCCCACCCACCTCCACCTTTGCTCCCACTTCCACCTCCACCGCTCTACCACCACCTCCACCTCCACCTTTCCATCACCCCCTCCGCCACCTTCGCCACCCCACCACCACCACCACCACCACCCTAACCCCCACCACTAGAAACCCACTACCACGGCCGCCGCCACCAATTCACCACACACCCACCACCACGGCCCCATCAAAACCCTCCACCACAGTCATTGACCCTTCCCATCAAAACCCCCACATCTCAGCACCATCAAATTGGCGCAACATCGCCGACGCAAATAACATTTCACCACCGTTCCGACACTACCTTTCCACGACCATGAATTTACCCATCCCGTCACCCACGAAATCAAAATGCTTTTTTTTTGCGTTTTGAAAAGAAGAGCGAAAAGGGTTGTCGTAGGTACCAGAGAGGTAGCCGATGGTGACGGATACGGCAGTGATGGTGGCGAGATGGAGGTAGTCGAGGACATTGAAATTGACTACTGTTTTTGTGAACAAAGGGTTCCAATCATTGGATTCATAAAGAATGAGATGGAGGCGGCGGAGAAGAGAAGAAAGAAGACATTTTTTTTGCTTAAGGGGCAAAACGGTCGTTTCCATTGAATCCAGCAATGATCAAAATTGACCAATTTTTCAGAGCACAACAGGGGTATGAATTCACTTTAAAAAATCGTGGATATATCTGCACAAACACAAGAAGTGGGGTATATAAATACACTTAAAAAAATCGAAGGGGGAGGAAGAGATGCGGCGGGTTTATCTCAATTTTTGTAATTGGTAAAGAGCAAAGGAAGACGTAAAATATAACTTTCGTTTCCATGATCACTTTGCAAAATTTTAGAGTATCTAAAACCAACGGGACACTCATACTGAAGAGTATGTCCTGTAAACAGTCATCTTTTAATAGATTAGGAAATAACTAGAATAAAAATTAATTTTAATTACTGTATTTTTTATTTAGGTATTTTACTAAGAGTCTGTTTCTTAAATTATGGTCTTTTTATAGGTTAATGGAAAAATCAAAGTTTAAATTACAAATTAGAAGAAATCAAGATTAATTTTTTTGGCTGCATTAATCGGTTTATAAATTATAGCCACTACACGTTGCGTAATATTTTTTATTATTGCAATTAAAACTTTTTACATTCTTATAATTTTAGTTCAAACCCATATTTCCATATGTATATGAAAATGCATTTTTCATAAAATAAATAAACATGGTGATAATGCATGGTTAATTATTTAAAAGGCAATCCATTTCCTAATTTTTAGGTAGTAATAACTAACAAAATTTTTATCTACTCATATTTTTGGGTATAGCATTAGACGAGTTATTTTAATTGTAAAAAAATTTATAATGGTCAAAATATTTTAAATTAAAAGTTAAAGTGTGTAAGTTAATCTGGGATAGAGGGATTATGTGTTTCCAAATCAATATAATCGATCATTATCTCGACTAGCGGTAAAACCTAAACCCTAACATTTTTATAAAATATGCCACGATAAGTTGATAACTATAAGCTTCAAAAAAAAGTTGATAAATATAGATATGATCTCCTAACAACCGTAACTCCACCATTATTATTACTATTACCTGATAAATCACATTCTCACCCAGTGTTTTTCACGTACTCATAGATTTATGGATACTTTTTTGTTACATTTTTATACTGTTTGATAACTTAACTTTGACTATTCAATTAGAATTGGAAAAAAAATCAAAGCTGTAATATTATATAGCTAATTAATACTCCTATCATCTATTTTTTGAGTCCGTCTCTTGAAAAATGCAAGGTTTAAAATGCAAATTAGAAGAAATCAAAATAAAATTTTCGAGTTGCATTAATCGAGTCAAAAACTTATAACTATTACACGTTGCATAATAAATTTTTAATATTTCAACTAAAAACTTTTATCTTTCTATAATTCTAATTCAACCACATCTTTCCATATGCATGTCTATGGAAAGACGGTTTCTTTCAATATTTCCACCATTTTTTGTAGTTATATTTAAAATATATATTAAACATTACAATTTCTTTCACAAATTTTCTCATAAAATGCTTTTTATTATACTAGCATGCGAATAAAAGTGGCAGCTCTTCTCTTTCTTTCCTCTAAAATTTAGCAAATTTGTTACTACTATAGAATATAGTAATTGTAGGGGTGTCAAAATATACCCGTAACTATTTTTGAACCCGGGTGGGTATGAGTAAAATGGATAATGAGTTAAATGGGTAATGAGTTAAATGAGTATTTGAAAAATATGGCTTGGGCAGGTTGGGTTTGAGGGTTCATCGCGGGTATACCCATATGGGTAAAACTGCGTGTTTCAACCTATATGAGTTTGTATATAAGCTCATATGGGTCAATATATGAGTTGAAACTCGCGTGTTTACCCATATGAGTTGTTATATAAACCCATATGAGACACTACATGAGTTGAAACCCGCAGGTTTTATCCATGTGGGTTGGCATATCAACCTATACGGGTTCATATATGGATTGAAACCCGCGGGTTTACCCATTTTTGACCCATGTATTGAATATATTTTTACCCGCGGGTTGGCGGTTTTCAACCCAACCCATATGTGACCCGACCCATTTTTGACTCATCATAAAATGGGTCGAAATGGGTCATACCCATATTTTTTAACAACCCATATTACCCAATCGTATTTGACCCGAACGCACATTTGCCACCCCTAATTGTAATCATAAAAAGAGGAATAAGGAGGCATAGTCATCGATCCCTGGTGGGATCATAAGATATAAGATGAAATTAGACACTTTCTCAACAACAAAACAGGCCTGATGAGCTTAATTATTACATGGAATTATAGGGGGGTTTTGTGTAAGATAGACTCTTAAGCATTGCACCAGCAAAACATTATTAAATATGTATTAATTGTTTTCAAATACTAGTTATTAATAATTGTGCACTATAGACCAACGAGAACTATACTAGTAATACTTATTTTACTCTTCATTTATCAAAAAATAATAATACTTAATCAATTTAAGAGTTAATTTATATACTTATGCGTGTTCAACAAGTTTCTCTATTTTAAAAAAAGCAAGTTTGCTACTGTATTTAACTTATATTGTTGGTAAATTTGCAAATCATATAAAAGTCCATCCCATGTTCATCCATAACGTAATCTATTTCAACTATTATCGTTGTTAATGAATTCGTGGTATACTTCCTCAGTTCAATTTAGGGATGTCAGTTCAGATTGTTAAGTTGCAATCGATCAGTCATTGCATCTTATAGTATATTACCGTTTTGTATGATATGTTATAAATAATTTTAAAAATAGATTATGTCAGGTGCATCCTCTGTCAAATGGGTTGGTTTATTTCAGTAAAACGAGTGCGAGCTTGGAGAGCCGGAAACTTGAACTACTTATTTTGTCCATATTATTATTGAGTAATGTTCTACCCAACATATTTTTAGTTCAACAACATTTCAAGTTGATACTATTTATTTTAGTTTCAATCTACTATTTATATTTTTCATTATATTTAATTTTAGTTAGATTTAATTTAATTCAATTTAATAGTGAATCAGTTCGGAAGAATATGACCTCAATGGGCACAGAAGTCAACCAAGGAATTATTGCGTGAAAGAAAAATGAGAGAAAAAGATAAAAGAAATGTGTAAGGCAAGTGATTTAAATGAATATATTAAAATGAATAGAATACTATCCAAAAATATACTTAAATAAAATGAAACCCGAGTTATAGGACGTTCAAAGATATAATTAGAAATAAAATACTATCTTTGTTTCGTTGGACGTGCCCCCATAGTTTTAGGTAATTGGATTGGGTTGAATGAAATGAATGGATGAAATTGAATTTAGAAAGGAAAAAATAAAACGAATAGATGAAATTGAAGAATTGTTACAATAAAAGGAAAGTGTGCCAAATTTATAAAAATAATTTTTAAAAAATGAAAGTGTGTCACGTGTGAACGAGAGAGAGTAGTGCAACTAGAACTTTAGTAGGTTGTGAACAAAAGCTAAAGATAATTTAATGAACAAAATAACTCGACGACCGGATCTTTAGATTTAAGAGCATTCCGTTACCTTTTTCATACGGGCGAGAGCATCAAAATGGAACCAAATCAGAGAGGAGCCAATCGCCATAGACAATTGTAAATTTGTAATACGACTTGGTTTGAGCTATAAATTTTCCCCCCCAATACAAATCAAACATGGAAAATGTCAAACACGATTTATGCCAATAGAAATAAAAATAAGTAAATTGTGTGCTGGTCCCACAGGATACATATGGTAATAATACTTTGTACCATATTAAATTGTATATAATATTTATTTTGTCATCTACATTTCGATCACAAACCTTATTTTGCAGCGTATGTTAGATGGATAGACAGAGTTATTTTACAATGATATCGATTATTATTTATTGCAATGATATTTGAAAAATAAAATTAAAAATTTATACTTCAACATTAAAAGTTGCAGAAATAAAATATCTTGTGAGTGATGTAATTCTTTAGTCATGAGTCTAATCAAAGATTTTCCATTGGACAGATGGAGGATGTGTTCATCTAACACCAAAGTTTATATAAAGCCCCTCATCACATCTCTCAAAAACCAGCAAAATATTTGCTTCAAACACACATAGTCACCTATTTAATAAAACCCCCCACAAAAACACCAATACTCCATCATATACATGGAACTGAAAAAGAATAGCACTGCTCTTCTTGAAGCCATAGATACCGAAACCATCTTGCTCTTCTTCCTCGTCCCTTCCATATTCCTGTTTCTGTTATCCAGATTCCGGCGAAAACGGCAGCCGCCGGGACCGACAGGGTGGCCGTTGATCGGAAACATGATGATGACGGACCAGTTAACTCACCGGGGACTAGCCAAGCTCGCAAAGCAGTACGGCGGGCTTTTCCGCCTCCGAATGGGCTATTTGAACATGGTAGCGGTGTCCAGCCCGGAAATAGCCCGACAAGTCCTCCAAGTTCACGACAACATCTTCTCCAACCGGCCCGCCACCATCGCCATAAGCTACTTAACTTACGATCGGGCCGACATGGCCTTCGCGCACTACGGCCCCTTCTGGCGCCAAATGAGGAAGCTCTGCGTAATGAAGCTGTTCAGCCGCAAGCGGGCCGAGTCCTGGGACTCGGTTCGCGATGAAGTGGACGCCATGGTTCAGGTCGTGGCCTTGAACCCGGGCTCTCCGGTGAACGTTGGGGAGCTCGTGTTCGGGCTCACCCGGAATATCATCTATCGGGCCGCGTTCGGGTCGAGCTCGCACGACGGCCAGGATGACTTCATCAAGATTCTGCAAGAATTTTCGAAGCTGTTTGGCGCGTTCAATATCGCTGATTTTGTTCCGTGGCTCTCGTGGGCGGACCCGCAAGGGCTGAACAACCGGCTCGCTAAGGCCCGGGGCTCTCTAGATGGATTCATCGACTCCATTATTGATGAGCACATGCAGAAAAAAAAGCCCGAGATGGAAGGCGATAGCGATATGGTCGATGAGCTTCTGGCGTTTTACAGCGACAAAAAGGAAAGTGTCGCTGAAAGTGATGATTTGCAGAGCTCGTTTAAACTCACCCGAGATAACATTAAAGCTATTATCATGGTAAGTTCGATTTTACTACTCTTTGCACCACTTGTTGAATTGTGCGCTTTTCATATTTCTGGGTTCGGGTAAGAACGAACGATTTTCTTTTTGTCTGAAAATATACTAGTATTTTCGAAGCTAGAAGGTCGTTGTCTTGATGAACACATGTGGCTACGGATTATTTTACGCTTCCTATAAAAAATATATAATCCGCCTTTAGTTAGTAAGCATGTTGGGAGAAGATAATCAGGACACACATCAGTTAATTAACTTCTTTAGTTATTATTATGCCCATTTTAAAATTCACATTTTAAAAATATTTTATTATAAATTTGTACTTCTAATTTAAGGTGTGTTGACACTATCTGTTTGATAGTAATGATTAATTTTGATACTAATTATTATTGTATGGGTATAAAATTTTATATTAAATTTTTAAGTGAGATTGATCTTTGATGTGTTTTTTTACGATGCATATTTTAAAATTTTATTAATTATCATAATTATTAATATCATTAGTCGATAGTAATATTTTTGCTCTATTTAAAACAAAATTCTACTGAATTAAATTCAAAATAAGTGCAATATGATAAGATTAAATTGAACTGAATTTTATTAAATTAAAATTTATTGAGGTAGAATAAAGTATAGATAGAGGAAAAATAATACTTATTGACCTTATAGGAAGTTTTGATGAACGAGTACTCCCTATATTTCACTAACAGTGACATCATATGTTTATTTTTTTGGATTTAGGTGAATAAAATGAGGGGATGAAATTGAATTTAAAAAGTAACAAGTAGAATAAGTAGATGAAAATGAAGAAATCTTACCAAAAATGGAAGTGTACCATTTAAAAAGAAACATCCCATTAAAGTAAGTGTACCACTAATAGATGAACGGAGGGAGTAATGTTTTCCCCAGTAAGGTGGATATAAGGATAGATAGTATCCCTTCATATATAAGTGATTCCCTTAATTATGTAATCATCACCATTTCTCTAAATGGATGATATTTTCGGCTGTCCAATGAATTTTGATATTGGTAATTGACCAGTACTTTTATACTGATTTCAATAAAATAAATAAAATAGGAACAAATTAAAAATGGGTGATATATATAGAGCTCCATCCAGTGGTTTGTTTTCAGTATAGTCACCCACTTCTTCTGAGTTCATTCTCCACTGTCTCACCAAAATGATGAATTGGTGATGTCATATAGAGGTGGAAATTTACTCCAAGTGACATTTCTTCCAATACTAATAAAAAAGAAGTGAATATATGTATTGGAAATGTACTTGAGAGTTCTGCTTCCGAGAAATTATTAGCTCTGAAAAAAACAAAATTACTCCCTCCGCTTATTTAGTTATTTTTGTGAATTTGGCGCACATTCTTTTTATAACAAGATTTTTTCAATTCCATTCAATCATTCAACTTCCCCTTTCTAAATTCAATTTCATTTCATTCACCTAAATCCAAATAGCTAAAACTACGGTGACACATCTAACAAAAACAGAGGCCGGAAAAGTTGGTGAGATTAAGATGCCGATGTCAATTCTCATTACTAGCGGGGCCATAAGATAATGGCGTCCTATTTGGCAAATCACTGTGTAATTTGAATGATTCGATTAATCGGCCTCCAAATTCCGCCCACAAAAGATATGTTTGAATATAGCCTAACAGCAAAAGGATTATCTTCCTCTAAATTCAGCCCACAAAAACCCCAAAATGGAAATTGACTGATTCGGATGACTTTTTCGCATACTAATGGGAATCCACTGTTCTTCTTGGCGCAGGATGTAATGTTCGGGGGAACTGAAACAGTCGCCTCCGCAATCGAATGGGCCATGGCTGAGCTCATGAAAAGCCCGGCGGACCTCAAACGGGCCCAGCAGGAGCTCGCCGACGTCGTCGGCCTCCACCGGCGAGTCGAAGAATCCGACTTCGAAAAGCTCACATACTTAAAATGCTGCCTGAAAGAAGTCCTCCGCCTCCACCCTCCGATCCCGCTCCTCCTCCATGAGACGGCCGAGGACGCAGTCATCGGCGGCTATTCCGTGCCGGCGAAGTCGCGCGTAATGATCAACGCGTGGGCCATCGGCCGCGACCCCGGGTCATGGGACGACCCGGACGCGTTCCGACCCGCCCGGTTTCTGGAGGACGGGGTGGCGGACTACAAGGGGAGTAGCTTCGAGTTCATTCCGTTCGGGTCGGGTCGGAGGTCGTGCCCCGGGATGCAGCTGGGAGTCTACGCGCTGGAGATGGCGGTGGCCCACCTGCTGCATTGCTTCCGGTGGGAGCTGCCGGACGGGATGAAGCCCAGCGAACTCAATATGGACGACGTGTTCGGGTTGACCGCCCCGAGAGCGACCCGACTGGTGGCGGTTCCGACTCCACGGTTGATCTGTCCACTTTAAGTTATCGCATGCAATATAAATATATATACTTGGAGGGAAGTTTTAATTTTAATTTAAAAGATGAGCTTTTTTTCCCCCTTCTTTTTTTGTGGTTTGAAATACTATACAATTGTGTTAGAATGTAAGTTTGAAAGGAAATTAAGCAATAATGGACTTGAAGAAGAAGTCATGTATGTAGGGTGATCAAGAAGTTGGTAGTGGAATTGTATGTTTGTTGATATTTGGGACCTTTACTGTATTTTAAGCTTGGTGCAAACATATTTCTCCATGGTGACAATGTATAAATAACTAGATAATATCTGAGCTGAAGTACGAATTTATGAACGGAAATTTACAATATAGCACAAATTATAATTCTAATAACTAATAAATTTTTGTTATATTTAAACAAAAATCGTACACAATTCAGGATATAGAATAAATTTATAAATTTATTTAATTTAAAAGGAAATTCACATAATGTTGGATGATATATAATACTCTGTTATTTATATTTGAATAAAAATAATCTACATGTACTTTACATAGGATAGTGATAAATATTGTATAGAAATATTTTATGCCATAAAAAAATATAATGATAAGAATATGAAATATATGTTGATGATGAATCAATAGCTATTTAATTGAAGTTATACAATTGTGTGTCCAATAAAAGAAAAGGTAAAAGTATTTTTAGTGTTGAACTGTAATTTTAAATGTTGATGTGAGTATTTAAGTAGATTAGTGGGTATTGCCTTATCAAATTAATGATAATTAATAAAATTATAGGGATATGCGATAATTATGTTGACAAGAATAAGTTTACTTCTGATCTGATTTGTTAAGGTAAATAGAATTTTCGTTCATAGAGAATGCACAATATTCAAAAATAAATATTAAATAATTATGGTAAGCTGATGTAGCTAGCTCATGTGTTAAGATTTGGGAGTGCCACTTGTCAAATATTGGTGAAAGCTAACTTGGCTAAGTGTGGAGATCACATTTGGCCATAATGTTATATATATATATATATATATTAGTATACAATGGCGGAACTAGGGGGCGAGCCGGTGCGGCCGCCCCCCCCA
>JAULKM010000012.1:14518584-14529535 GCA_032355605.1 Rubia tinctorum | reverse complement strand
AGCTACATTTGACTTAGCCACTAATAAATAAACCCAAACAGTTCGTGAATAATCATCAACTATAGTTAAAAAATAAAATGCACCACTAGAAGATGATGTTCGATAAAGCCCCCAAACATTACAATGTATTAATTCAAACAAAGAACTAGCATTCCAAGAACTCAAAGAGAAACAATGTCTAGTCTATTTTGCTCTATGACGCATAGAGCAAGGACCAGAAGTACTATTTATACTAAAATCAAGGGTAAGAACAGAAGACAACACCGTAGAGGATGAATGCCCAAGGCGTTGATGCCATAAATCAAATGAAGATGCAGAAATTGAAGTAACTGTCGAAAATGACCGCGGGATATGAGACTGACAAGCATATTAGCAGATGAAGTCAATAAACTCCCCCTTGCCATTTACCCACACCAATCACAGTCCTGGTACTGATTTTCTGTAAAATGCAATATTTTCAGAAAACAAAGATAGACATTTTAGGGTAGATAACAATCTAGAGTATGATAATAAATGGCATCGCAAAGTAGGTATGTAAAGCACATGAGTAAGCGTAGTATCTCCAAAATGTATAGAACCATAATGTGTGGCAGATGGCACAGATCCATCAAGTAGTTGAAAATTCACAGAGTTGATAGCAATGGTAATATGAGTAAGAGAACCCTTGTCATCAGTCTTGTGATATGAGCCTTTCAAATCAAGAATTAAAGGTAAAGTAGGATTACCTAAAAATTGAACTAATTAAATAATTGTAGGGTCGTACTCCATTGGTCGTTAGATAGAGTAGGACTAAAATTAGAATGGGCAGGGGTGCTGGATGAAGCCGCCACCTCATAGCCTGGCGGCGACACCACTGCACCGGCGAATGGCAGAAGAGGAGGGCAGATTGCGGCAGTTGGAGCACCGATGTTGGCGGCGACTGACTGAGCTGGCACCATCTTCTTTGTGGCTATGGCTCTGTCTCTTATCTCCGTGACCCAATTTGGATAGCCTGTGAGCTAGAAACAGATAGTTTTTTCGTGGTCCTTGCGATGACAATGCGTACAAATGAGATTCTCGCGTTCAGCCGAAGTGAGAACTCCAAATGAAGATCCCAAAGGTGGTGGGCGTCGAGTAGCATATGCCATGGAGTCATTTGAAGACTCGTGAGACCGAATGATGACTTTGTGATTCTCCTCCTGAGTTGCAAGGGCATATACATGCATAATCTGCACACTTCTTGGTCAATTATTCAAGACACGTTTGACCAATTTTTTTAATTAGTATATAAACACCAATATTATCATGTGACAAATTGCTAGATTTACCGCAACATGTATTTTCTAAATATTAAATTTTAGTACATGATTAGTATACGTAATTAAAGTTATAGATGGTAAAACATGATATGTGCATATTCGGTTGGACCGGAGGGAGAGTGTTTAAATTTGATTTTCAACTATATTTATTTAAACTTCTAGTACTCCCTCTATCCCTGCCATTTCTGCAGAGAGAGAAGTGGTTGGGATTTTCTTTCAAGAGGGAAAAAAGTTTATACTGCCCTTCACTTATGTCTGAACCATTGCCCATCCACCGCCTGCACCACGCCACCAACTCCATCACCACCACACCACCAGCAACGCCAGAACCACCACACCACTGACAACACTATCACCACCGCTCCACCGCTCCACCCAACTCACACCAACCAACACCTCACAAGACCAAAATAGGGAAGAAGAGAATTTCTAGTTGAACTAGCATAGAGAGAGTGCGAAACCACCGCACTTTTAACAGAGTTTATCATAACCACCGCACCACATAACTCATCACCACCAACAATGTCATCTCCATCAGCACCACCAATAATAAACTACACCAAAAAGCTACACGAGGGATTTCGAAAAGAGGGAAGAAAAGAAAATCTGGGTCAACAGATCGAAACTTTCCGTCTACTGCGAATTTCCGGCTTCCAATGTGCTAATAAAACTCACCAAACCCCATCAGAAACTTGAACCTCTACAACCCGCCTCCGCCATCTCAGCCAACGCCAAATCCCCCGTCGTTTAATTCCTCCACGACGGAGACTTCTGCATCGTCATCTCCTCCACGACAAAGAAATAATAGGAGGAGCGAATGAGAGGAACTTGGAGGAAACGGAGAAGAGGAAATCGAGGAGTGGGTGAGAGGAAATCAGAGGAGCGGGTGAGAGGAAATGGAGGAGACAAAAGTAAATATGGGTTGTGAGGAGAGAGTTGTGGGTGAAGTTAGGTAAGGGTAAGTGAGTGTAGGTGAGGGTTTTGTGAGTAATATTTAATTGTTTTAAGGTTTTTTAATGTCTTTTGCTATATACAAAATTTCTTAAAAGGGAAAGTGTTTAGATTTGACTGAGACAACCATAAAAGGAAAGTGTGCAGAAATGGTTAGGACGAGGGAGTATTTTTATTTGATGTTAATTATTTTTAATAAGATATTTTCTATTTAGATTTAAGTTTTACACACAGGATCAAACACAAATCCGATCCATTACCTGATTCTGACCCAATTTAAACCTCATTCAGCCTTCATAATTCCAAAAGCAATAACTAGCTTCTCACTGTGACTGCAACATCACTCTCTCTCTCTCTCTCTCTCTCTCTCTCTCTCTCTTCCATTTTGACATCATGAAGCACAGATGTTGTATCTACAACATAGCCAGCTTCATGCAGTTTCACATATAATTCTTCCAAGAATGCATCCGTATTCTCTTGTTTAGGATGTTCTCTATCCCATGCTAAAAACACGTGAGCTCTACCTTTTAGTTTGACCAAACTGAACCCAGTTCGTACAAATCTGATTTCAACCTAATGCAGCAAACCCAATTTCAACTCCTCAAACTCGATTTCAGCGTACCCCTTCTGTAAAGTCACGTGTGATGGATTAATTATGGAGAGATGGAAAAGACACGAGTGGCTCAGGGATTGATTGATGGGCAGTTTGTGAACTTATGGTAAAGAAGAAAAACTTACCATGTTGGAACATATACAGTATGTTAAGCAGATTTACGGAAGAAATACTGTGATCGGAATTTGAATTATGGAAACTGATGTTCACGCAATATTTGATTCAGGAATTAGAAGCATAATGGAATTATGTTAAATCCCTACTTTATGGAATTGAAATTGAAGGAATATTATGAGATATTTGAGATAAGGAAAATCCTTTATTTATGGAATTTGGATATGCTTCAAAAGAAGATAAGGAATATGAATACTATGGAGATAATTATGGAGCTATTCTAATCTGCATTGGGCTATAAAAAAGGGACATTACACGGCTGCAAACTCGTGGAATTAAATCGAGAAGATCTGAATTAAGACTTCTATCTATCTGTCGAGAGAGAGATTTGCCGTAGAGCTAGAATTCTGTCTGTGTTCCAACACGACCAGAATTTTTGTTCAAAGTTCAGAACGTATACCTTAATTCCTCGGGAGGAGGAGATCTAGCGTCGACGAGTTTCGAGGTCAGAGGGAGTCTGATCAAGGCGGATCGGTAGCAAGGGGAGCTTGCAAAATTCACGTGTAGAATTAGAAAAGATAAGTATAGTTGTATGGTGTACTTTGTACTATATCTTTCTGATTAGTGGATTTATTCTGAACCGGGCCAGGCCCCGCAGACGTAGGTGGATTTCACCGAACTGCGTAACCAAGTTGTGTGTCTAGTGTTTATTTACTTTACATACTTGGTTAAGTTAGAATACGCTGGAACATATGTTTGCTAGTTAACGCCTAAAACGGTAAAATCAGTTTTTCAGTAGCAATGCAAAAAATCATTCATCACACATTAGTTGTAACGGTTTGACCAAACTTTTTTAAAAAAATCATAATCAATAATTACTCTAATAATTTTTACCACAAAGAATCGTGATATTTTTACTATCAATTTTTTTCCACGTGAATTCTTCTTTACATATCATTATTAATTTTTAAAATAGGAATACATTTTTAAATTCTTACATTTTTATCTTTTTACTAATTAATAACATTAATAAATAAACATTTATTTAAGATGAGGTGAAGGTACACATTGGGATATTGAGAGCCCAATAAATTGCTCCCATCCACCTACAGTGGATGATAATTGTTTTTTTAAAAGTACACATGAGAAAGAGTTCGTCGGTCTTTCCATAAGTTATGAAAAAATCAAGATTTAAATTGTAAATTATAATAAATTAAAATAAATTTTTCGGGTTGTATTAATCGGGCTATAAACCTTATAACTACTACACGTTGCATAATAAATTTTTAATATTACAAATAAAACCTTTTTCTTTTTTATTATTCTAATTAAACTCATTTTCCCATAAACCTATGGAAAAATGGTTTTTCCCAACACTTTGCACATAGAAATATCCACTACATTCTGTCTTTAGGTCCACTTTAAGCATGAAAATAAAAGTAAAACTAACTCATCATAATTACAAATAAAGTTTTTAACTATCTAACTCAGCTGCAAATTCATCCTCCATTTCTTTCTTCCATTCATATAGGCTCGTTAAATGGGTTAATTGGATAAACCCATTATCCAAACTCAATTAACCCATTATCCAATGAGTTATTATCCAATTAACTCATTTATTAATGAGTTTTAATGGGTTGGATCATAATGAGTTGTGTCATTAAATGGATAACCCGTGGATAACCTATTAGATAACTAATATGACCCAATGAGTTAAAATATATTATCCAATAAGACATTATCCAATGAGTCATTATATAATTAAACAAATAAGTTATCATTCAACCTTTAATTTCCCTATTCTTCTTCCTTTGCCTCGAGTTAGTCGATTTGGATTTCAATCTTGAGTTACTAGCGACGGATTATGAGTTAGAATTAGTCATGTGTATAAATTTTAACCTAGGTTATCAGGTCGTGTTCCAGGCTCGAGTTATTGAGTCGAGCCGAGATCGAAAAACTCTTAGTTTCAGTTCGGCTCATTTAAAATATCTCGAGCTCGAATGAATCTCTTAAATATTAGTTCGAGTGAATCTAATTTGACTTTAGTTTGTGTTCGAGTTCGATCGAATCAGCAAAATCTTGACACAAACTCGTTCCATAATTAAATATTTTTATTTTTTTACAAACGTAATAATATATTATATTTAATAAAAATTGTCATATATAAAAATTATACTGGCTCGATAATCTCGACGAAATTAATGAATAGTATTAGTTGAGCTTAGTTTTGAATACTATTTGATTTCGGCTCGATTCGGTCAAATTGAATTTGACATCGGGTGGTTTAAACTATCTTTAACTCGATCCAAATTCGAACAACTCTTAATTCGAGTTCGGCTGTTTTAAAATATCTTAATTTCGATTTTGGCTCGATTTTGATCAAACTTTTAAAATTTTGGGTCAAGCTCGAGTTTGAATGAAATTAATTTGGTTCGAGCTCGAATAGATTAGGGATGTAAATGAGTCAAGCCAAATTTGAAGAACCCTCAATGCAAGCTCAAGCTCGACTTGAGTTTGATCGAGCCAGTAAAATTTTGGCTCGAACTCGAATTTGAATGAAATTAAATTTGTTTGATTTCTAACTCAAACCATAATTAGATATATTTTTATTTTTTAGGTACATGATAAAATATTATAAATAATATGTATTAATATATATTATATTGACTCGACGATCTTTACGAACAATATTAGTGAGCTCAGAGTCAAATATTATAAAAGATTGGCTCGAGTTTAGTTAAATCAAATTCGAGTCGAGTTTTGACCGAAATGTTCGTGAGTTTTTAGTGAATAGTTTGGTTCGTTTACACCGCTACCCATGATTTACAACTTGGTTCGTTTACAATCCAACTAAATGACTTCTATCAAACATGTCATTTAGTTTTGACCCAACAAGTCACTTTGTTTCGACCCAACGGGTCATTTATCAGTTTACCCAATTTACCTAAATTTTAATCAACTTGTAAAAAAATTGTTGTCTTAATAAGAAAGTATCCATGGGTCACCCGTTACTCAACCTAATCCGACCCGACCCAAAATTATCCAACTGATAACCTGTTATCCAACCCAACTCAACCCAACAATTACAACCCATTTATATCCATTAACCCAATGGGTCATTATGCAATAAGTCTTATCTAATAAGTGAAAATAGTAAATGGATAACGGTTATCCATCAGGTGACCTGACTGCCCTACATTTATTCTTTGTCCTCCATTTCCATTCTGCTTCAACCATTGATGCAATCTGATCCTCCGTTTTGTCATTTTATTTGAACAATCTACAATTCCTTTCTTCCCATACATGGTATAATGCCGATGTAAGTTTCATGACGGCTTCCTCCTTCTTCTTTTTGATCAACATCAATAAGTTTTTTTTAGTTGCCTCAGATTTCTGAAATCCCAGTCCACCATCTTCTTCATCACTGTTTTTGTGAATATGCAATTTGCAAACAAATGCACCATGGTCTCCTGCGCATGATCACACAAATAGCAGTTTTGTTGTGCATTCAGAATACCATATTTTTGCAGCTTGTCTGCAGTTGGCAACCCTTTTCTGAATTGCCTCCATACAAAGAACATGTGTTTTGAAGCCCATGATACAAATGATAATCCTTTCTGTCCTTCTTCCCTTCCCCAAAGAAAGCTCCTGCAAATTTTTGTTATCATCTCATTTACACTTTCTGGCAAATGGAAGATACTTGCCTAATACCTAGATATGCTTAGAAGTACTGAGTTTATGAGCATCAGTTTTCCAGCATAAGAGATATTTCCAGTAGACCAAGTCCTCAACTTTTTCCTTATCTTTTCAACTAGATCCTCACAATCTTGCTTATTCCACCTTGCTATTGAGATTGGTAATTCCAAGTGGTGCATTGGAAGCTCACCTTTCTTTACTGATAGAATAGCAGCCAACATATGTTTTTCACCTGCATCCATATTTGAAATAAAATCTGTTACTTCTTCTCATTTATGGCAAGACCTAAAACCTGCACAAAATCCTCCAGCACTAGTTTTACTTCTTCCAGTGAGTTTTTACTTGCCCCACAGAATATCAATACATCATCTGCAGATCGAAGAGAATGAATGCTAACTGAACTGCATCTTTGATGGTACTTTATCTTTTTCCTCCTGAATCTGCTCAACATCACTAATTCTCTCACACGAGATTTTTGTGATAGTCTTATAAACAACAGAACAACATGCAATTAGTCTGTAATCTGATGGTACTTGTTGATTCTGGTTTTTGAGAATCAGTGCAATCACTGCTTTTCCAAGGTCTTATGGGATGCTATCTCCTTTGAAGAAGCCTTGAATTGCAGTTGTGAAGCTTTCCCCTACTATATCCCATGCATCTTCAAAAAAAAAATCTTGAGGACTTTTCTTTCCATGCATGCTCATCAATGCAACATTCACTTCTTTAGCCTTAACCTTTTTAATCATCTCCATTTGCTGTTTAATGCTTAGCCTCTCCCCCAGATTTGCTATTCCATTATGTATCCTCCTCGTTTTAACTTCAACTCCTAACTGTTTTTTTTTTGAAGTGCTTCAATAGCATTTCTTCAATCTGCACCTGATCCTCCACTATTCTTCCTTCACTTACCAAATTTTCAATATGGTTTTGGTACTGTCTCTTTTTCATTGAGGCATAAAATGTGCTTGTAGGCCTATCACCCTCTTTCAACCACAAAATTTTTGATTTCGGTTGAAGAAATTGGTGTTCAGATTCCTTCAATCTTTCTGCTTCAAACCTAGCCTCTGATTCCCCAGTAATTAAAAATATAATACTCTCTCCGTTTCTCTATTTGTGGCACAAATATCTTATTGGGATATTATTTTTAAGAGTAATGATACTCTCAGTGATGTTTTTTTGGTGAAACATCTAAGTGAATGATGTGGCATTAATGAAAAGACCAAATCACTAATCATCTTCCCTTACAAAGTGTAACTAACAATGGGTATATTAGTCATTTTTCTAATGCCATATCATTCACTTTGATGTTTCACTATGTACTTTCACTAAGAATATCATTACTCATTCTAAATATCAAATTTTAACAAACCGATAGTATACGTAACTAAAATTATCGTTGGTAAAAAATGACATGAGAAAGTTGGCAAAAAAGTATGCACATTTGGCTGGGACGGAGGGAGTATAGAAATTTAAGTTGGCAGAAGACCTGTGGCTTTTCTCTCCAGGAGTATGTGGAGAAAGCTATGTACTCTCTAAGTTTAATATGCAACATTTTCCATGGTTTCAGAGCGAAAATTGATTACCATTACACCAAAGCAACCATCAATCGGTTCTACATCAATATGGAGTAAAGTTCACATGAAGCCTATCCACAAAGCAGAGAAATGGGTTATACAACAAATACCTTCTTTATTATGAGCAGGAGTTGAAGTAGCAGTATTGGCTCTCCTGTCCACTAAAATCTGCAGCAAGGATAAAAATCTATCAGTAAAGATACGTACCAGAAACAGAAGCAAGACATACCCCTCTCACTTCACATTCCAGTTAATCGACAGAGTTTATATTACCATACACCTGCATAGGATTGAACCGCTAGAGTTTTTCTAATATAAAAGTGATGTTTAAGCAAGGTTTTTATACGGTTTAGGAAAAGCAATGGCTCTAACAGGTGAGTATACATCAGTGTTAATATGGCCATCATTGTGGCATGGCGGTTACTCTGGCAGTTTATATAGAATTTCATAATTGTCACTCATGTAAATACAAGTGATAGTTCTAAAGACGAAAAAAATTGATGGTTGAAATATTTTAATTGTGATTTTTAAAATTATATTGATCATGAAAATAATAAATAGAAAACAGAAACAAAACAATCTGTGCCTAGAAAATCGTCTTATATACGAGTGCTAACATTACTAACATTCTCTCATGACATATCACACAACTAGGTGATGCATTTAAAGAGAACAATGACAGGCCCACTGGCCAAAGTTATTATGAAGCGTACGGGACAAAGGTAGACGAAGTGACTCAAACCTCAATTCCGACACAGATAGGCAGCTGAGTCGGCTCTTTGTCGTCATCTGGTTGACCTTTTCGGTCAGAGTAAGCGGAGTAACCAATGCAACCATATTTAAAATCTGCCAGGCTACTTCCTACCTGGGAGGCCTCCGCCTCCGATTTGCTCACAACATTCCGCGGTACTAGAGGCCATATCAAGCAGATATCCATTCAGTAAACAAAGTCATATGAAATTCACAAACAAAACAGAATGCATTAGCGACGCAGAGTAAAAGGAAATGGTCAAACAGTGAGAGCTAATGCACAAGACTCTCAAATCTATGCTCCCAAATATTCGCGCACAAACTAACTAAATTTCAAAACTTGAATGGAAGTAAATAATCGAGTATATGAGGCTTCAGAAGGGGGATACCAAAAACACACTCAAGCAAATCAAGATACATGTATCATAACATCACATAAACAGCTACAATCACTAGTCTATCAGGTCAATGTTCCAAAACAACAATTCACGGAAACAGTCTTTTCCCCAAACTCCGCGAGGGATATACCGGTGCATTGACATAGAGCAAAGAGCACATGAAGTTGAACCTAATCAATTCATTCACAAAATTGAGCGTGAAAACATATAAACAAACAAACACCCTGACATCAACAATTAAGCAAAAGGAATAATAAATAAAGAACAGTACCATTGGGGAAGGAGCGGGTGAGGCCGACGCAGAGAGGGTTGCGAGAATTGGATTTGAAGGATGAGGAGTAATACAGACATCCCTTGCAGGTTTTCCCCTTGTTCGCCGCCGCATTAATTTTATCCGATGAGGTCGGCGGTGATGTTCCCGAGGCCTGAGATTGATTTCTTGATTCATTCTGATGATGATTGTCGGAGGACCGATGATCGTCCCCGGTGATTGGGGCCGCGCTCCCGTTCTCCGCCGCCATGATTGGGCCGGTTTTCGGTTCTACGGTCGATTTTAATTACAGTCACTGAACCGCGGGGATCATCAAATGAGTCTGGGAACGGCCCGTGAGTAGACACTAACGGATTGAAAAATGGTGCCAAAATGCAGCTTGCTGTTGCATATGGGGAAATTCCTTTTTTTTAATATAAAAATTATATGGGGAAAATTACAATTTACATGTTTGATAACTTTTTTCTTTTCTTTCTCTTCTGTCACGTGTTTTCTCTCTTTATTTTGAAATTTAATTAAATTAAGATATAATAATATTACTCCTCGGTTTACTTGATTTTTATTTAATTCAGATCAATTTAATTCAAACAAGATGAAAATGTAAGTGTATATGGGACTTCCCCCAACCTCCAATCTTGAAGTGAATTAAAATTGTGAAAATTTGTAACATGATTCATCGTTTTTATTTTCAAATTGCCCATGCATTTAGCTAAGTGAGTTTATTTTGTCTGTTCACGTGTTTTTTTAGTGTGCGACAACTTTAGAATGAGCTACTACATTTGCCCCTCTCATTCAGCCGAATACTTGTATGAGTTGTATCCCTTGATAATCTTGAGCTAGAGCGAAAAATGATTAATCAGATCACGATTAATCAGCGTAAGACCACTTTAAACTACCGCAAGATCATGATTAGTTAGAGGCCACTATTATATTTATAACCAAAAGAGAATCCTATTACAACATGCCGGTGCATTGAGATCAATTTCAGATGCAATTGGTTCCAAGTTCATCATCCCTTTTACAGTACAACATTTGAGTGCCCTGAGTACTGAGATCTAAACCAAACCGACTTGAAGACTTGAACAGAAACTCGACCAAACAAAAATTCAGAAAAAGTGCAAATCTGATCACTTTTTCTTGATGACAGAACGATTCAAAATAGGATATGAGGTTTCTATTTCGAGTTGTTCTAAGATTTGCGGCGCAGCCCATAGGTAAGCAGAGTGACCCTCAATTAGTTCAGTAGCATCCACCTGTTGAAAACCACAACATGATATTACATTGATAAT
>JAULKM010000012.1:14504352-14518484 GCA_032355605.1 Rubia tinctorum | reverse complement strand
TGGACGAAAAAATGAATTGTTGAGTCTCTTTCTATCTTATAAAGTATAAATATTAAAATATAATTAAATTAAATTGGGCTTATCGAGTATTGCAGAGATACATTGATGATAAAAAGGGGGAGAAACGAAGAGTTATTAAATGTCAGTAGTAGTAAGAGAAATACAACGAGAGAGAGATTAATACAATTAATTTATAAATGAATTGAAACGAATAAAAATCAATGTAAAAATATAAAGAAAAATATTGATAAAAAAATATAAAGAAAGAAACTGGTATGAAATTCATGATAGAGAAGTTATGATAAAAAATTTTAAAGAAAATAGTAGATTAGTCATCATCCCTTTTACATACAGCATTTGAGTGAACCGATCTTTGAAGCAAACCGGCTGTTAGACTTGGACAGAAACTCAACCAAACAAAAATTCAGAAAAAGCGTATATCCGATCATTTTTTCTTGATGACAGAACGATTCAAAATAGGATATGAGGTTTCTATTTTGAGTTGTTCTAAGATTTGCGGCGCAGCCCATATGTAAGAAGAGTGACCCTCAATTAGTTCAGTAGCAGCCACCTGTTGAAAACCACAACATGATATTACATTGATAATCTTCGGGAAAAGCAGAAAATGTCGAACTTCACTTACATTTTTTATCCCTGGGATATCTGTCGGCTGGATACCTGCTAGTCCTTTGGTGAGGAGGCTGTTTAGGCAAAGGCATTCAAGTTCGACAATATCCACGAATGGGGGAAAAACAAACTTCAACAAAATGGACATTTCCGAGCTTGAGTTTGGGATTTTATGGCATACCTTGCGCGAAATGCAACTCCAAGCATTCAGTCATTTGTAGAATAAACGTTTATAAATCTGTCAGCTACCACCTGTACAATAGCAAGAAATGAAACAAGCACCAATCACTATAGAGAAGCAAAGTATTATAATAGCCACCTCTCTTCAACCCACGGAGAGTCATCCGAATGGAGCATTGTAACAAGAAGTAAAGAATTTAAGATAGAGGTAATAAACAAAAACATAGCGTTCATAACTGCATATTGCTTCCAATATTCCCAAGGAAAGATGTCATAAGATGTAAAAAATTAATGAAAAGGTACAGTACCTTCCTAGAAGCTTCACAATCTTCATCTTTAATTGAAATAGGAGCCCCAAGAAGAATAACTCGTTCAACAAGCTCACCTGCCAAAATTTATATTTTTCATAAAATCACTTGAACCAAAGGCTAATTCAAGAGACCTCACATACAAGTTAATAGCATATACCTCCATTATTCTTCTTAGCCAATGTTTCGAGACACTTAAAAATAACCCTTGCACCAAGCGAAAATCCAACAAGTGCTACAGGCCTGAGATACAAAGAACTCAGATACACCATTAAGCAGGGGTCAGTAGAACAAATATTCCTAGGTCACTAATTCAACCTACCTGCCTCCTTGCAATCCCTTGAGCAATACTTCTGCAAGTAGTATTCCCGCCTTATCCAATATGTGGAATCATAACAGGTAAGGTATCATTCGAAAACAAAAATAAGTAGCTAGAAATGGGATAGTGTTAAACAACCAACGTAAACTTTTCTTGTAGATTTGATTATATTTCATCCAACAAGGTAGCCATAAGGTGGTTTATTTATGTTACAGGGCATTCAATATGTAGAGACTTGGCTAGAGTCAAACCTACTGTAAGTTTAATGCTGAAGCAAAAATGAGAAATGAGGAGAAATGAGAAATCGGCTGTGATGGAAGAGAATTATGAAATCGGAGGGCATATCATTCTTTTCTAGTTTTTTGGGTTTTTTAAAATCAAGGCTAAAATTGCCATTTCATCATATTCCGATTAAATGGCCGTTGACTAAAAAGTCAGCCAAGCCCAGGGTTAGATTGAAACTTTCTCAAATTGTAGGGTTATGTTGCCACTTTCATCCAAAAGATGGGGTTATTTTAGCATTTTACTCTTAATTTTTTTGCGTTGTACAGGCACTCTGATTACATGCGAAAAAACTAAGAAAAGATCTTTAAAAATCTTACGTACAAAGAAAAAGAAGTACCTGTCTATAGCAATTGTCCAATTGCTTTCAATAAAATTAGTAGCAGTAAGTAAAGTTGTCGGCCAAGCCAAAGCTGCTACAAATGAGCTTAACACGGTCAACATTGCCCCCTGTTTCATCAATTCCGAAGTAATTTCTACAGAAAATAGTTTATGTTCAAACCAGCTACTCCATTTGGTAGCACGATGAGCTTACAAAATAAATAGTCTAATAAATGTATGAACCTGTATACTTGAAGTAAGCCAGTCCTGGATTGCAATGCTTATCAAGATTAGATTCTTGGACTCCCACTGTAATACATACCTGAAAAAGTGCTAGGATAGTGAGAGGTACGAAGGACACATCTGTACAATGAACCAAAAACTTCTGTCACAACAAAAGTTCTGCACAAATTTTGGGAAATCAGCTCGTTTATTTTATTCATTTGTTTATTGGAGATGAGACTATAATATCCCTGCCAGCAACTTTTACAGGATTGACTGCCAAGTTTTAGAAGATTACTTTATAGCTGTAGCCTATACCTCATCAAGAATAAAAAAGCATTCCTAGCACTTTTAGTTATGTGTGGTGTACCTTTCCAGATTATCATTTACTGCTTCCCAAGGTCTCACAAAATCCTCCTCATTAAAGACAAAACCAGAGATCAAAATCTCAACTGCCAGTCGCTGAGAGTATCGAGATTATATGAGAAGAAACTTACATCAGGAACTAGAAACCAGTAACAAGAAAACCACAGATAAAGAAACTAAAATACTTACCCTAAATTGATGTGTCTTGCTAAGTTAAGTGGAAAAAAGAGATAGGTGGGAATGGAATATATCAGTGGCTAGTAAACAATAGAGTGGAACTCACCCCTTGGTTATGGTTTTCTCCTATTTCTTTGAACTCAAATTCATCAACATCTCCGATTCTCCTAGCCATTTTGGTTCCAGTAAGCCCAGCACCAGCAGCTAGACAGTAGAACCGTCAGTTAGAAGATAAAATGAGATTTGAAATAAAGGCAACACAAAATCTTCTTCAGTCTTTGGACATGAAAGACTACACTATGTTCCACGAAGGTACGGGGCCAAAGCTCTAATAGAAAATGAAGTGCCTCAAGAGAGCATCAGGGCTCAAATCTCTATGGAAAATTTTCCAGAAAAATAGATCTGTACTCACCACCAAATGATGCAGCAACAGCAACTGATCCGGCTACACTTCCTGCTGCCGTTGCAACAGCAGCAAACCCACTCGCTCCAATCACAGGTACAAGAGTACCCAAAGTGGGAGCTAAAGCACCAAATCCCGCAGCAATTGCTGGAGCAGCTAAACCTGTAAAAAGATAACATATGGAGAGAGCTCCAACATAATGTTGATAATTATGAAAGAAAGATTTTGGCCAATCAAGTTTCGATCAGGATGAAAAAAAAATCATACCACCAGTTATTGCCATCAAAGCTCCTCCAGTTAATGCAGCTGCGCCTATGATACCACCTCGTTTCCATTTAGCCCACGGGCTTTGTGGGGATTGTGATTCCTCGTTTGATTCTTCCTCTTTCAATAGAGCCATAGCGGTACAAGCAACCATAGTTTCAATGGCTTCCTGCAATATATGATCCATTATCATATAAGCAGTCCAATTACATCAAATGGAAATCCAGTTCCAGATGACATATCTTATGAATTATAGATAGGAAAATTCACACATCCCACTACATTTTGTAAAAAAAAAAGAAAGATCAGAAATGGATAATAATAAAGTAAATCAACAGTAAGACAACAAGTGTACCATTTTAACCCACTTCACATTGAACCAGGTTGCAAGCAAACGCAATACTGCACGATGCCTGCCATCATACCCCTTTTTACGCTTAACCTTTTTATTACCTTCAGCTTTGTTAGCCAAACAACGAGAGAGAAGCTCGTAAAGAACCACCACTTTCCTTGGGTAACTAAGCGTCGTCAACTCCTCTAAAGCCTGCTTTGTAAAGAAATTTATGTTAGACACCAAAAAAAATAAAATAGAAAAGGGCTACGTATGCTTATGCATAGTTGAGTTTGCGTGTTAACTCTGCTTCACAGTTTACACACTATCAGTCCTTCCTTTTCCAAATTTATTTTTTGAGTTCTTACACAAGAGAAAATCAATTTTCATGGAGTTCCAGGCCATGGATGGAGATTCTTAAGTGTCATGTGAATTGAAATTACCTGGTTTTTAAACATTGAAGCAACCCGGTCGTCTTTCATGACCTCAGTTGTGAGTCCTTTATTTTTCTTCGGTGTTTTCTTAACATCAGTACCATCATCGTCTCTCTTCTCATTCTCAGCTTCCTCCACAAGAAGTCGAGCTGCCAGACCTCGGTTAGCTTTTGCCAGTTTTCTTTTCATCTGTGCAGAGAAACAAGTTATTGTGGGGGGAAAACACAGCCAAGTTTCAAGTACTAATTTCTAAGAATCAAACTAATGACACCGTCCTCTTTTAATGGGTAATATGCCAAACAGATCTCATGGAACTTGAAAATGATGGTAGAAAAAAAAATTGAAAGTAGAGCAAGACATAGACATCTAAGTTAAAAGAACCAAAATCCCAACCTTAGGACATGTTAAAAGTATTATAGAGGTTGGAAAGCACTTCTTAAACACAACATTGTCAACAGATTATCTACTAGAAATAGGCAAATATACTACAAACCAATTCTAAACATGCTAGAGCGTATGATGAATGATTATAATGAAATTGCTTTTCCATGATGAAAAGCTTCATTTAGCCTGCCTCTACCAAAAAAATGCAATGATTCAAAATTTTCATTCGCATTTTAAGCATCACAACAGAACACCACTCATCTCAATCATAGATGAAAACAACAACTCAGATGCTAGAAGCTAATAATTTCCCCACGGTCAGAGGTTATATCTTCTGTATTTTGATATATATATATATATAAAGAATTGATGAAAAATCAATCACATCCCTAAACCAAATTAATTATAATCCAGAGCAAACTGGGATAAACCGAAAGAAATAAACAAATTATCATGTCCTCTCTAACAATGTAAATCTTAATCAATCTTCCAAAAAAATCAGATCTACAAATCATTAGAAATCTCGAGTCTATAAATTACACAAATAATGGAACCATTAGAAAATTACACAAATAGTTGAACCATTAGAGCTAACCTTTGGTCAATTCATATGCAAAATACACAATTGCACCAGGGATAAAACCAGCAGAGTGGAAATCTTGTGAGGTTTCTTACCAGATTAGGGATAATACAACACACTAACCTCACATGAGTACAATAACAGAAAGCGGAGCAAGATACTTACCAGTGAACACGAGTACGACGGCTTACCGTTTCTTAGAAGTTCATTTAGCATCACAGAGTCATTGAAAGTCCTGTACTCCATTGACGAGAATCAAATCTAGAATCTCAATTCCCGGCCGTGATTCAAAACCCTAAATTGAATAATTACTGCAACAAACACATAGAAGGAAACAATAAAGGAATTCTGATAATTTTTTGCAAACACCGACCAAACAAAATAATAAAAATTGGAAGGAAGGAGATGCGGAGAAGAACGCGTCTTGATGAACCAAACCCGACCAAACAAAATAACAAAAAATGGAAGAATGAGATGCGGAGAAGAACGCGTGGTGATGAACGGAATAGGAGAGAAGGAGAGAGGCCCTAAATCTGACTTGTGGAGAAGAAGCAATCCCCAAAATTCGGCGGAATTCACGCAGAAATTTCAGGGAAACTGACACAGGAACCAAAAAACAAAACCAGAAAAAAAACAAAATCAGAGAAGAAACGTGTGGAATATTGCTGGTCCATGATATTGTTCTATATTTACACAATAGGCCAATAGTAGTTGAAGAAGTTTTGAATAATTGCATAAAAACCCTTCGTCAACCAACTCTCAAATGTCTCCTTTTATAGGTTCTGTAATGATGACAAAAATAGAAAACATGCTATTTTTCTTAGAAGGGAGTATTTAACAATAGATTGGCTTGAAGCTTGGTACACTTTAGCCCATGGGCTCGAAGTTCTATAAACTATTTCGGTGGCATGGGCTTTAAGCCATTCTTTTGCCACCACTTCCTCTTTTAAAAAGCTCTAGCCATGAATATATACTCCCTACCAATTATCACGGGTCACTCTTTCAATGAGTTAATTGTGCGGCCTGTGTTAGAGTGTCACGACTACCATTGCCTAGTTTTCACGCACGTCACACTCAGGTTAGTTGCACCTTACACACCAAGAGGGAAGTGGACCAAGTACGCAGCGGAAATAAACGAGTTTATATGGAGCAAGGCTTTACGACAAGCAACAAGGAAGCAATATGAGGCCCGACAACTGGGGAGCAAATGCTCGTTTTCAATATATTGCAATAAGGTAATTAGATGTGGAGTTTTGTTTGCCAAACTTTTCATCTATTTTTTCAAGACATATTTGACCACTAATTACTTTTGTTACGCATTTCAACAATATATAAAATTTTGATATTTAGAAAGTACATGTTACGAAGAATCTAACGATACCTTGCATGATAATACTACTACTTATATACTATGTGAAATTTACGATCAAACGTATCTGAGAAAGTTGACTGAAAATTGTATCAAATAAAGGGAAACGAGGGCGTGGGGGCACTCAAAAGAATACCTTCAAAAGATAATCCCACAAAAAAAATCACTTTCAGAAAAACAACTCAGCTAGACAAAGCACATAAAGATCAGGAAGACATAAAACTAAAAACCATCAGATCTTCGAATCCAGTTCAATTATAGTGCTGAGGTTCATCGGCGTCATATACTCCACACTGCCGCGAAGAAGCGTGTCAACAATAATTCGGTTCGCTTTCTCCGACGGATGAAACGGATCCCAGAACGCATACTCGTCCCGGTTCGGACACAGGTTCGACAACACGGTGCATACTCCGATGCCGTTGTAGGGCCCCTGTCCGCAGCAGGCAACATTGGAGTTCACGAACCCGAAGTCCTGGGGACTGGTGATGAAGTTGTGCTGCATCTGGTTGGCGTTGGCCGCGACGAACACGTCGCCGCCGAGATCGCGGTTGAGGTCCTGGAGCATTTGGATGAGGAGTGGGTTGAATATGGCGGCGGCGCGCATTGGGTCCGGCGCGCATTCGCCGTTGCGGCTCCCGGACGAGGCTAGCTCCGCCGGGACGCAGCCTATGGGGCCCGTGCCGGTTACTAGTACCCGGCGTGCACCTAAGTCGAATAATCTCTGCGCCAGAAAGTCAGATCATCACACAAATACTCGATCCTTTAATAAATTATTACTATTACTGTATAATTATTATAGTGTAAAAATAATCAATAATGGGAATGAGGATGGTCTGGCGGTCTTACACAGTTTGAATGACCTGATAATCGTACATAGTTTGATACGTGAGCAACTCAATCATGCAGAAATAGTAAACCTAAAATTTTAAAGAAAAAATGATAGTACGATAAATTATTTAAGAGAGAGACTCGAGAAGGGCGGTCTTTCCATAAATTTTCGTAAAGTTCACGTTGTAATTTTTAATAAAATTTAAATACTATTATATTTTAAAAGTTATAACAAGCAATAATATGTGGTTTAATGTGAAAATATAAAAATATAAAATATAAAAAATATTTTCAAAATTTATATATTTAGCAAATGCTATAAGATAAAAAAATAAGTGGACTGTCCATTAACTTATGAACAAGTCGCCTGTCATGATACCCACTCGTTATTTAATACTATTTTTGGAAGTTGTAATCATATTTTCTGAAAATAAGTTACAATAATTAATTTAAAAAAATTAATAGACAGGGGGTTCTTAACTGTTCTTTTAATTCAGCTCAACATTCAACAATTTAAGAAAAAATATTACCTAGAAAGTCAAAATTTTAAGAGCAATGAGCCTTGTCATTTATTCCCACATAAAACAAAAACTCTAAGATGTAATTTTTTTAAACAAATAATCAACTTAACATTTTGCAATATTCTCGTAATATACGGAGTTTTGACTTTGAGGCATATTTATACACCTAGAAATATTATCAACTTCAAACAAAATCCAATTTATCCAACCACGTATAAGTAAAGTATAAAATGAAGAAACAGAGCAGTTTATTCATATTAATGACTACATTTGTTCCAGAAAAAATGACTCATTTTAACTTTATGAACTCAACTGAATCAATTTTCAATTATTAATATTTTTATTTATGCGTGTAAAAAATATATAAATAATAATTTAAAATATATATTATGATGAATACAACAACATACTCACATAATTAATAATTTTGTACATATAATAATAGAATTTAATGATCAGATTTGGCCCAACTTAATTTTCAAAAGTTAAAATGTGCATTTTTATTAGGACGGAAGTAGAAATTAATTACCTGAAGGACTTTGCGGTATTCAGTGATGAGCAGATTGGAAAAATCTTGAAGATTGTACTGAAATCTCCGGCCGGTGAGTGGCGGGTTCAAAAAATAGTTATTCACATAATCATTTCCGCCGAGCACGATCAGCACTAGGGCTCCGTTCACCAGCTTCTGTGCCCCCTCCGGTCCGATCAACGCAGTTACCCGCTGTTGGTATTGGACAAAATTGTCCAATTGCTGGTATATTCTAATTATATTCGCCTAATAAAAAAAAGGACACCATTTGATTAAAATGCTCTAAGTAGAAAAAAAAAATGTGCATGGAAATGTAGTTTATTGCACAAAAAAAGGAGAAGAAATTCTTACAAATTGGACGCCGGTGTCATTCAGAATCCCAATTCCAGCAGAAGCGAAATTTGCACCGACTAATAATTTTTCACCGGTGAGTTGAGGATTCAAGTACGCCATTGTAGATTCAGCCCCAAGTGCTTGGCCTAATCAATCACATTAGCATGGAATTTAATCAATCACAAAAGCTTTTGAAAAATAAATCACTCTATAATGTAGCAAAAAAAGAAAAGTACTTATGAGATCAGGAATGTTGTAGCCGTTGGAAAACCGGCCGGTTGGTTGATGAGTCGGAAAATCGACACCATAAGGTGGTAGATCAGCCCTAGCAGTAGTGATTAGATAGTTATTGTTGCCATTGTCGACGAGAGAATCACCGAAGACAAAGAATGCTCGAGCGGCCTCGGCTGATTGACCGGCCAATGTGACTGCCAAGATCATGACGATCGTCACCGCCAGAACTTGGCTAGTACTACACATCGTATTGTAAAAAAAGATAGATTGTGTTGCGTTACAAAATGAATTGATGGAATGGAAGTGATGAAAATTGTGTGTTTTTATACGCAATATTGTGCGTACGTATATGATTTTGAATTGTAATTAATGGTTGAGTAGTTTGTTGGAGGACCTAATAAATGGCCGGTTTCCTTTGCTCAAGCACCATATATGGTGTTTGCAGAAAAATGGACCCGACTAATTAAGCAAAAGCTACACTTTATAGTTTGGTTCAAAACAATTGCCAGTTGGCTCTTGCTGATTTGCTCATTGTATTTATAACTTTTTTACTAGTAATAAATATGAAATCTCCAGTTTACATTGAAGATAGTTAAAATCTTAATAAAATGAAATCCCCAGTTTATAATGAAAATAGTTAAAATCCAGTGACATCTCCAATTTACAATGAAAATAGTCAAAATCCTAATAAATATGAAATTTCCAATTTACAATGAAAATAGTCAAAATCCTAATAAATATGAAATCTTCAATTTATTAATGAAATTAATCAAAATCCATGATTTTGACTTATTTGACAAATGTCGTGATTGTTAGCCGCTGACAGTCCATTTGGCTCGTTTGATTAATTAATCAGCTTCTTCTTTTTTTGAAAAAAATTAATCAGCTATTTGTTTTATAATAGTTGTTTGACTTAATAATTTTTTTTCTTAGTAGATATTTTATTTGAAAATTAATAATTATTACTAAATATATAAAAATAATTCATAAATCTGCTCTCAGTCATTTTAAGCCCTGGGAGAAGCGGGTCAACGGGCTGTTTGGATTTATGATTCTTGTGATTATGTGAATGATAGTACCACTCCATTTGGGACGTGTATGTGTTTTACAATGAAGCAATTAGATTTTGTTTTAATTAAAAATGAGTATTAATTAACACGGTTGGTAAAAAATATTCGTATTATGCATCGTCATGTGAAATAAATAACGTCTTATCTAAACTATTATTAATGCATTTTGTTAAATTAAAAGTTCTTAATAGTGTTTGACTATAAGTGATTAGACTAAAGGTATGACTGTTACGTGCTATGATAGATGTTTTTTTCTTCGTTTCGTTGACTTTTGATGAAATATACTCAATTATTTTAGCATCTAATTAGCTGATAATCTTGTAATATTTGTTGGAGGTATTCTTATAATCTTGATTTGACTTGACTGATATTTTGTTTCAAAAACTAAATTAAACTAATAGTGTTTGTCTTTCCAAAAAGTTGCTCCAAAATTATAAATTAAATTAAATTGTGTGACCCAATACATTTTTATTAGCTATTTCCACATACTTATACAATTTATGAGAATAAAAGCAATAAAACACATTTTTGCTTTACACCACAAACCCCAAAAAAAGTAGTATTTTTTAAAGGGATTATTTAGCAATAATACAGGCAATGAAAGCTGGGTTTGATATCTCAAAATACAAGAAATGTTTAAAACGTAGAAAGTTTTTAAAAATTTATTCCCTTATCTAAGATTTAAAAGTGATTTGATTAAAGTTATGATTCTTAACAATTATAGAAAAGGCTAATACAGTTAACATCATTTTATTGATGTTTGATAGAATTTTGGTGATATGTGTTTCATTTGCTTTATAAGTAATTACTAATGTTTATCTTTCCAAAAGTGTATATATTTAAAATTTTGTGTCTTGGCATGCTTTTATTATATATAGTTTTTTTTATAAACGTGACATTTCACGCTATGCAAAACCATGATAAAACACATTTTGCTTTACGACACAACCCAAAAAAGTGAGAGTTTTTTTAAAGTGAAAGCAATGAAAGAGTTGATATCTCAAAATGCAAACGTTTAAAATATTTGAAAGTGAAAGCAACGGAAGGTTTGATATCCCAAAATGCAATAAATGTTTAAAAGTGTAGCAAGTTTTACAGATTTGATTCTCTTGTCCTTTTTAATTACTAGTTATATATATAGTAGTATTAATTAATTAAACATTTTATCTTTATTTATTGTAACAACATTCCTATAAATTTTAAAATGCATCGTAATGTATAAATAATTATAATTTAACCCCATAAATTTTGAAACAAGATTTTTTATAATTAATCTAAACGTTTGTCGGTCTAACCAGAAACTTTCTCTTTTAAAGAGACTCGCGAAGTATAATGGGGCGTTGCGCGATGTTATTAATTAAAATGTTAGGATTACGTTTTTTTACATGCCGTGTCTTACATTTAAATTGAAAACAAAGGATTTTATTTAAAATTTTAAAGTTTAGTCATTTAATGAAAACTATATGAGATAGTTAGAAATCGTTAAATATTGAATACAATAAAATTTGATTATTCCAAACACTATATAATAGAAATTATTTGTGATGGTGCTGTTAACCGGGGATATTGAAGTAATTTTGAATAAGTTAAACTAAGTTGTCTAAAATAACACATTAATACTAATTTTAATTCTTTACCATATATATAATCAATCATAATTTGTTAACATACTAATAATATAATATGTTATTGGTTTTAATGCTTTCCCAAACACCATAAAATAGAAATTGTTTGTGATGGTGCTGTCAACTAGGGATATTGAAGTAATTTTGACTAAGCTAAACCAAGTTGTCTGAAATAACATATTAATACTGATTTTAATTCTTTACCATATATATAATCAATCATAATTTGTTAACATACTAATAATATAATATGTTTATGGTTTCAATCCTTTACTATATATAATCAATCATAAAATTTTAAAATATACAACTTCTAAAAATATATTTAAAACCATAAATATCTCATTGTACTATATCATTGAAGAAAATCCAAAGAAACACATGATCTGAAATAACAAAATATTTGGAATTTTTTATACAAAGATAGAGTACTTTTGATAGAAATATATATACATATGAGTCCGTCTCTTGAAAGACGGTCTTTCCATGAGTCATGGAAAGACCAAGGTTTAAAGGGTAAATTAGAAGAAATCAAGATAAAATTTCCGGGTTGCATGAATCGGGTTATAAATTTTATAGTTACTACATGTTGCATAATAAAATTTAAATATTGCAACTAAGACCTTTTACCTTTTATTATAGTAATTAAATTCCATCTATCCATAAGGCTATGGAAAGACGGTCTTTCCCAAGACTTTGCCTATACATATTATTTATTTATTTAAATGAGTAATGATACTCTCAGTGAAATTTCACAGTAAAACATCAAAGTGAATGACGTGACATTAATGAAAAGACCAACGCACTAATCACATTCTTTAAAACGTGTAACTAACCAAGGATATATTAGTCATTTTTCTAATGCCGCAACATTTACTTTGATGTTTCAATATGAAGTTTCACTGAGAATATTATTACTTTATTTAAATATGACAAGATCTTGTTTTACACCAACTAGGTGTTAAATGAGCACATTTTATAATTAGTGAGACTAATAGGGTTATTTGATATTTACTTTTATTTATTGCAATGAGATACATGTAATTATGATAACTTTTTAGAATGAATCTGTAAATAATTAATTTTTAAATAATTTGAATGAAATATTATAAAAATAATTAATTTTTATTGTGTTCCATATTAAACAGTTTCTAACTAAATTAATTATTTAACTTCATAACTTATTTATTTTTTCTTAAATGACTAATTAAACTTTAAAATTTTAAATAAAACTTAACCTCAATACTTTACTTAATGATATCGCGCAACCGCGATGATACTTCACTAGTTTTTATAATGTTTAGGTTATTTAGAAAGTAACTATTTATATGGTGACATTCATTTTAAAATACTATCATAATTATATGTATTTTATTGCAATAAATAAAATTAAATATCAAATGACCTTATTAGTCTCTCTAATTATAAATGTCTTCATTTAACAGTTAGTCGGTCTAAAACAAGACTTTATCATGTATTAATTAATTAATAAATAATATGTATACATAGTTCTATACGAACTACTCTATCAATGTATAAAAAAATCCAAACATTTTGTTATTTCAGATTATACGTTTCTTTAAATTTTCTTTTGTGATATATATAGTACAATGAGATATTTATGGTTTTCATTATATCTTGAGAAATTATACATTTTAACAAGTTATGATTGATTATTTATAATAAAAAATTAAAATCAGTAACATATTATAATATTAGCAGCTATGATTGATTATATATAGTAAAGAATTAAGTCGGTAACATATTATAATATTAGTATGTTAATTTTAGACAACTTGGATTTAGATTAGTCAAAATGACTTCAATATCAGCAACATACAAAAAACAAATAATTTCTAGTAGACGATGCTTGGGAAAAATATGTCTTACTCATTTATCAATTTTCATTATCTGAAGCGTACTCTTCCCTTTCCTTGAGGTGGATGAATTTGCGCGATTAATTTGGATAGCGACTCGAGCCAGAAATCAAAGGCAACAATATTAGCTGGTCACTTGGAATACAAGATCACTAAATTAATAGGGTGTAAAATTAGAGTCCGGTCTTTCCATAAATCGTACTAGTATCAAAGACAAAGTTTAAACTTTAAATTAGAAAAAATAATTTTTTTGTTGTATTATTCGGATTATAAACTTTATAACAACCACACGTTGCAATTAATTTTTTAATATTGCAACTAAAATATTTTATTTTTTAAATTAAATCTCATCTTTTCATATACTTATGAAAAGACGGTTTTTGACAAAACTCCGCTCTAAAGTTATGAGAAATGCAATTTATTTTATCACCATATAATCAGTGGCGGAACCAGGACCTCTGGCAAGGGGTGGCGGATGACCGGTCGTGGCGGTGGCTCTTTGGCAGAGTCCGGTCAGTGTCAGTCGCCTGAGGCCGCGGCGCAGCTGC
>JAULKM010000012.1:14471224-14487820 GCA_032355605.1 Rubia tinctorum | reverse complement strand
TGACGCTCCTCGGGCATTTGGAGACGCTGTAACTTCTCTACACATTCTCTAAGGGTGAAAATCGTCAAGGAATTGCAACTTGCAAATGCATCAACAAATTCGAATTGTAAAGTAAAATTTCTATGTATACACTAGCACAGATATGTAATAATCCACAAATGTGCACCATCTAGTCCCTTGCCAAAATTTTCCACATAAAATCACGCTCATCCGGTGAAAGCCAGAAGTCTATACTAGTAGTTGATAAAATTTCCAATGAACATCTAAAGCATAAAGTAAATCTCACAATGCCTGCTAATATTATCTGAAAAGGATATTCTTTTTTACGTCCCTTCTCATTAGCCCGGTCGCGTAGATGATTAAGCCGCAGTTTTTCTGCCTCAAGCACCTACAGATGATTAAGTACATGGACAGGTATCAGATAACTGCATGACCATTAAGTGGTCTGATGAAAATTAAACTAGTTCTAAGTAACAAATAATATAGAATGTCACATCATATAACAGACTAACAGAGAATATGAGCCTAGGTGAAAGCATCCAATAATGTTACAGTGAATTATACAGCATAGATAAAAAGAGATACAAGCATCACTTATTATATTAGCTGATTTGTCTGATATATGTGTCATAGCATTCACCAGATAATTTCAGCAGACAAGAAATCAAAAGGAGATATGAATCCTAATGAAAAATCTTACATCATTAAGCCTCGCCGCCTGAAGTGCAATTGCTTTAGTTTGGATCTCACCCTACATCAAGGCACGCATTTTTACAGTAAGGTGCCATAAACACCTCTATAGAAATAAAAGTAGGAAGGGCAGGTGCACTTACTACTGAAAACCCTTTTGCAAGCCCAAATCTTATACCCTGACGAAGACGTTTGCATTCCTCCTGAAAATATAATTTTGGATGGAAGTGAACAAAGAATCTCATAACGTCATCCATACCACTACTCCAATGCAATACATCCATAACACGTGAATTAAGATAGAAGTTCATTTTAAATTTAGTGGGGGGCAAAATTATTACATCCAATAAGAAAGTGGCATGCAGCTTTTATAAAAAGTAGTAAGCACATAATTACTGACAGTCAATAGGACACTAAAAGAATGTAAGTCATAGCATACAAGTCCAAGAAGTTGAGCTAAAGAAGCTGCAGGAGAAAAATAAAACACTCTCAGACTGCATGACGTGGCATATAACACAAAATTTTGCTAGCAACACCAAACCAAATGCAAGCAGTAATACTATTCTAAAGAACAGTAGCTATTTGAGTAAAAGATTATCAGCAAGTTGGTCACTGGACATATACAGAAGTTCTAATCAACAAATCAGATAAAGACAAACACTAAAGATATTTCCACTTAATATGCATAAAATTTACCTGCGAAAACTCTTGATCGGAAATTGCTTCAATTGAGACAATCTCTTTCTTATTCAAGTTAAAGACTTCAAGCACTAAATCCGTTGTCTTATCCCCAACTTTATAAGGTTGTGCAGCTTTACTGATACCTGTATTGAAGGATGGGAACTTTTAACCAAAATGGGAAAATTTCCAATTAAAGAATACCAAGTAGTTAAATTGTGCATCATTAAGTAGAGCGAGAGCATACCCACAACTTGTACAAGCCTATATATATCTATCCCCTGCTCATTTGTAGAAATTCTTATTCGAACTATGGCGCCGGTTGCCTTATCACGAAAATTCTCTTCATCTCCTAAAAGATTTTCCATCACTTTACGTCGCAAGTACATCAGACTGATGTTGTGGACATCAATAGCAGCGAATTCCTCCAGATTGGTCTGGGGTGCGCTATCTTCACTCTTTTTACGAGCTCTGCGTTTCTTGTTCAGATCTTTCACACCATTAACATTTTGATCAGCAACCACAGGACTTGGAACATGCTCAACACCTCCGACTGGAATAAACCCACTATTCTGATCATCCTCTTTGATGAGAAAGTGATACTCCAGCAGCTTCAGCATTTCAATATGCCCCACTCGGGGTTTCCCAAAGAGATTCTGAAGCCTTGAATCACAGATGATCTGACTTTTACGGCGAGGGTCGCGAAGATTGTTTGTCTTGATATACTCCAATAACAGCGATTGGACTTCAAATGGAGAGAGTGTTGAAGCATCACCATTCTTCATGTGAGCAACCAACTCCAAAAGCTCTTTGGTCGCCCAACCCTTGGGTTCAGCCAACTTACTGCCATTGTCACTGCTTACCTTTTCCACGCTCGAAAGATTGCGGCATGGCGATTCGTGTTGCTCCTTGGGCCTATTCAGCTCCGGATATTCAGGGAACTTGACAGAAACAGGCGCCAAGTTTCCACTTGCAGAACTATTCCGATATGCTGGCTGCTGATGATCTGTTCTTATCATTCCCCTCCATGAACTTTTGGCTTGCATGACCTCATCTATTGTGAGAGAAAGGCCGTCTTTCAAACAGGTCCAGTATACCTTGAACAGATACTCCCAGCTAGTTTTATCATCAAAGTCTACCTGCACCTGCACCAAGCAAGTATATATTAATAATGATACACGATCAGATTCATAATGGGCTGAACTTTCAAGATAATGGTAGGACACACAAGATTCAACATACTGAAAGTGTTTACAGGGTTAACTGCTTGAGCAGTGTAAAGGTTTACTAACTCTAACAGCACTGTATATGATGGACTCAAATGGACTATCATCACTAGCTCTCTCTCTCTCTCCCAATGTACTTCATTTGTCATTTCATCTCTAGGCAGTATAGTTTGCCATAGATCACAATTTCTCCAAGTCTCAGACTACAGGTACCGACTGTGAAAATTCTTAATTAGTTCATACAGTGACTGCATATGATAAGCACCAAATCTCCTTTTTCTGATAAGCCTACAACCTGGAAGTTCAGTCCCACCAAACTAACTTAAAAATCGAGCATTTTTTGCTAAAAATCAAAAGAAGGAGAACCGCCTTGTGAACTAAGAAATAATTCTCAATCTCTTTTTTTTGCCTTCACCCTATACCCCCCACCAATCAAATAGAAAATAAAGAAGCGAAAGAGGAAACCAACCAAATATATGGCAAAGGAAAAAAGAAAAAGAGAAGTGCACTACAAGTAGAGAGTCAAGAGACGTAAGAAAAATAGATTAAATTGATGGATCCTGGTGGAAACATTAACTTAGAAATAGCATAAATGATGATGAATGATGTACATACCATTTCCGGGTTTCCTGCATCCTTGTTTTCAATCAGCATGATAGTTTTCATGCAAGTTGCGCAGAAGCCCTTATTTCCTCTAACAGGCACATAATCCGCAGCTTTAGTGCACCCCTTGCACAATGAGTACGTACACGTGTAGCACATGTGATGGGCCGTCTTTTGACAAACGCTACATATATGCCACCCTGAATGTAAATCAGACATTAAAATCATTTTAAAAAATATAATAAGCGTTCACATCGTCTACTGGGGTTATCTAAAAATAGGTCAGCCCTTCAATTCATAATAACAGCCTAACAAGTTATTGAAGTGACTCGTGGACAGATAAAAATGACAAATCAATAAATAAACAGGGAAGAATGGTAAACAAACAACTTCTGTTTTTTGACAAAGGACTACCATATGCTTCGTATTAGACCGCAATAAAACTAGTATAAAACATTGAAGGCCACGAAGAATCTAACTGGCTATAAATGCTCCAATTGTACCAGAAAAAACAGATTACTTTGCAACACAGACAGAGCCGCATTGTTATTAGATTATCCTAATAGAATCTTTTCTTTTCAAGATATTTAAAATGTAAGTAATAATTGATGAAAGTGACTTATATCAAGCCTGTTTGCCAACACAAAAATCATGGATAGTAACCAAAAGATTATCATCTGATACAGCCTTTGATATACCAAACATCAGAATGCAGACTCCTTGTCATGCAGTAACTCAAAATAATACCAACACATCCAATTAGATTAGCAAACAGGTACAAGTAAAATGCGACATCTTAGGTATTATAGGTCTAAGGGTCCAATTGAAATATTTTTAAAGAGTTGAAGACAGATAAGTTCATTTGCAAGACTCCTATTTGTACCATTCTACAGCAAGATTACATGCATTGCTTAAACTTCAACGTTCAGAATGATTACAGTTGAAATGCTTTTAAAGAGTTGAAGACTAATAAATTCATTTGCAAGACTCCTATTTGTACCATTCTACAGTAAGATTACATGCATTGTTAAAAATTCAACGTTCAGGAAATAACGGAACAAAAGTTCAGACACGTGGAATATTATAAGAAACTTTTAAGACTTCGTAATCAGTGGATTAATTGTCCCCTTCCCAATTGTTTGCAACTAGTGAGAACATCTGATCCTCTGTGATGACAAGTGTCCCCTTCCCAATTGCAACTTGCAAGTAACCAGTGGCCATGGCTGATGATTTAGGATGGCAGGTGTCTCCTTCTAACTGCAAAGAATTAGAGACAAAGTAGCTGTTCCTTTGTAATGACATGTGTCTCCTTCCCGAATTCCAATTTCAAATAACTAGAGAGAAATAAAATGGCTGTTCCTTTGTGTTGGCAATCGCTCCCTTGCCAATTGAAAATCAAAGGCTCACGGCTCACCCTTTTTGATGACAAGTGTCCCCTTCCCAATTGCAGAAACTAGAGACAATGGCTGATCCTGTGTGATGAAAAGCGTCCCCTTCCCAATAATTTCTCCAAGTTAAATTACAAAATTAAAGCTGAACTAACAAACCCCTTTTATTAGACATGCAATAGTAATTTAGTAAATGAAGATTACCCACAGGCCACCGCATTAACTTCTTATACTAATTCTCTATAGTGAAACAAACATTTGACCATGAACCTCAAAGCAAGGACTTATTTGCAACCTCATAAGACCACCAATGATCAAAGCACAAATCTTGATTAGAAATGCAACAGAAGATGAAGATCAAGGAAAGGAAAGGAAAAGGTGGAAAACTGTACCGCAGTTCCATTTTGCTTTGGAGCGAAAAAATGCCTCTTCCCGCTTAATGCAGGCTGGGTGATACGCCTTAGGGCACCCCCTAAACACAGACAAACAATTATATCAAACAAAACAGCTCATGCTACTTAAACTAAAGTAATCCAGTAGAACAAACCTGAAATTACAATTCGCAGCAAAGTGAACTTCAAGTGAAAATAAAAAAAAACCTACTTTCAAATTAGTTTTATATAAAAGCAACTCACTTCCGATCGCACAGCACCAGAGAGCCACCGTCAAAGCAAATGAAGCAAACATCTTCCTCCTCATTAGTCGTCACCGGCGGCGGCGGTCTCGGCGGCGCCGCCTGCCCCTTGGGAGGCCTGCCGCGCCGTCTTTTCTCGGACGGAATCCCCCCTGGCCCCATCATCTGAACCTGTACAGTCACAGCCTGAGGAACTCCACCCGACGACCCTCCTCCCGCCGGGACCGCCGTAGAATCCCCAGCCACAGCAGCCGGAACACCTCCATTTCCATCCAGCGGTAGATCATCCTTCTCGTCCCCCAACCCTAGCGTCCGCACAATCTGGTCAAATGTTTGACTCTGCACCCGAGCTAACGACTCCGGCGGCGCATTAACCCTGGAACCAAAATCCCCGCCATCCATTCCGGCGAGGCTGACAAATGAGCTACCGACCGCTACAAAACGGCTTCACGTAAACCCTAGGAATCCGAATTCCGGCACGATTTCAAGGTCCGATCGAGTGAGCATTGACCCAGCTGCCCTGGTGGGTAGATAGAGAAAGAGGAAGAAAGGGATGGTGCTGGTCTGACAGGATTGGCTAGCTTTGCCCAACCGTGTCTACGTGTGTAGTAGTGCGCGTTTGTGTGAGAGAGAAAGTGTGTGTGGGGTTGAGTTTGGCCGGTTGCGTTTTCGTTTACTGTACTGCGACTTGGACTGGAAATGGAATTGGAGCCCTTTTTAGAGAGAGAAAGGAGGCTGCAACAGATGGAGCGTTAACCGCCCTCATGTCTGCCTGTCTCGTTCTCCTTAATCTTTTTATTAGTATTGTTTTTTTTTAATTTAAACACCTGTCTCCACTATTATTATTCACTGATTAATTGGTTTTTACTTTTTTACAAAATAAGATATAGCTCAACCAAATCCGTGAAATATGATTAAAAAACATGGCCAGATGCGTAAACCTGAAGTTTCCAGTTTATAGAAAATTGACGAAATCGTAAATTCTTTATTATTATATCTTTCAAATCTAGATTGTATTTGTTAATTGTGTCTTTCAAATGTAAATTGATTATTAGCAAAAAAATTGTGAAAGGACGAAATTATAAAATTCTTTTGTATCTTTCAAATGTAGGTAGTATTTATTAATTGATATGAGGTTGACTATAAATAATTATTATTGAAAATATATTTCTTTACACACAGTTTTTGTAATTTTTTTTCAAAGAAAGTCTTCTATTAGACGACTAATTGGAAAATCTGATTTCCAAAAATGTGTGTGGAGAAATATATTTTTATTGTACATTATAATAAATTTAAAAGTTTTCAATAATAGACAACCTCATTACAATACATGAAATAAACATCAAATCAATCTATTAATTGCATTAATTATAAAAATATTTTTTTAACGTTAACCGATTTAAAACAAAACTTTATAAAAAAATCTGAATGAATAGTTATTTACGTGAAATTTATGGACATCAATTGATGGGTTCATAAATTTTGATGATGCATGATAAATTTCATACTCCTTCCGTCATTTTAATTATGTCTTACTTAACTATTCATCAATAAAGTTGATATTGTTTGAAGTGTAAAAAAAATGTATAGACATATAAATATGTAAATTATCATGTGATATATTGCTACATTCATCGTAACATATATTTTTAAAATATATAATTTTTATAATTTATTATTATACGTAATTTAAGATATTAAATTTATAAAATCATCAATGAATAATGTAAAAAAGAAATAAATACAACATTAGAGGAACGGAGGGAGTAAGTATTTTCTGAATAGCATATTTGTCAAATGTAAATAGCATTTATTTGTCGCTATAGTGTTGATTATTGAAATACTCTCTTTGTTTTATTGGATGTGACACATTTTCTTTTTTCGATTATTTTTGTGAATTTGGTACACTTTCCTTTTATGACAAGATTAATTTAATTTCATCCACTCATTCTACTTTTTTTCTTTCTAAACTCAAATTCATCAATTAATTTCATTCACCTAAATCTAAGCATTTAAACTTATGGTGTCACGTCCAACGAAACGGAGCAGTATAAGAATCAGCCATTAAAATTACTGGTTTCACACATAATCCTTGTAATTATTGCTACAAATTTCATTGTACTTCAAAAAAAATTGACAGAATATAATAATTAATTCCTTATTTTAACGGCTTTTCTGCATTCCCTTTTGAGGGTTCACATGTTTTGTTAATCCGAGTGGGTAATCCCTAAAAATGGGCCCTTTTTAGTGTTAATTTAAAATTTAAATAAACGAAAAGTGAGACAACACGTGAAGGAACGGAATTGTTCTTGTAGAGCATTTTCCATTGGCTAGGGGAAAAGAGTGCGTTGGTCCATTTTAGCGTTTTTTACATAATTAAAAAAACTCATCTAAAAAATTACAATTTCACAAATATGTTATAAATCACTAAAAATAAAGCACACATGAAGCTTCCAATTTGATCATAGCCGTACAAAATTGACAAACACATAAATTCTGATATAAATATGACGTTTTTTCGTCAAATATCAACAGCCTCATAATTTATGATGATTGATAACTATTTACATTTGTATCTGTCAAATGTGAACATCATTTATTAATTGGTATAATACTGACTACTCTAACTAATAACGTACATATGAAGTTTTCATTTTCATCATAGTTGTACAAAATTGACAAATTTATAAATGCTTACGATGAGTAATAAATACGCGTTTAGATTTGTCAAATGAAAACATACTTACAAATTCGGGTAATGAACAATAAATACGAATCGTGTATCCATCAACTATAAACAACCCTTACTAATAAATAGTATAGTGCTGACTATTATAACGATGTCTATAAAAACAATTTTTTCACATAATGTAATTATCATTACATTACAACATTTTTGACTGAATAAATCGTTATGTGCGTGAATTTTACGAGCATGAAATTACAAAAACATTAGTAGCCAATCTCTAAATTAGGATATTGTTTTTATTTTGGCACTATTGGTTCTTTTTTCTAATTTTAAAAAAAATAAAAGAAAGGTGAGAGACCACGTGAATACTCCCTATTGGATGTGATACACTTTCTTTTTTGGTTATTTTTTTGGATTTGACACATTTTCTTTTTATGGTAAAATTTCTTCAATTTCATCCAGTCATTCTACTTTTTTCTTTCTAAATTCAATTTCATTCACCTAAATCTAATCATCTAAGTTTAATGTGTTACATCCAACGAAACGAAAATAGAAGGGATTTGTAGTCACTTGAGACTGCGGAGCATTTTGTACCGGGAGGGGGAAGAATAGGAGAGTGTGTGTGTGTGTTGGACATGTGTGGGTGCAATTTGTGGACTTTAAAAAAGGAAGTAGAGGGAGGAGGAGTATTCGGTCTGTCCCACCAGTAATTGTTCCAGAAGATATATTTATTTTTTCAAAATTAAATTTAATAAACATTAATTATAAATATAAATTGATATATGCATAATAAATATATTATATAAAATATTATTAAATTTATCTTAATATATATTTTTAATATTATTTTTGAATATAAATAATTAGAAATATTAACGGTAAAACAACACGATGTAAAATCATGTACACCTAGACGGAGGGAGTATTGGTTTGGAGAGAGTGGGCCCTTTGGCGTGGGACACTCACTTTTGTGTGTCATCATCATCTCAAACTTCAAACTTTTAAGTCCTCCTCCTGCATTCATTTCTGCCAATCCCTATTGACTTTTTCTCTTTTTCCATTTCTTTATTATAATTACTCGCACTTGCTTTACTACTCCCTTTTCCTCTATTAATAGCATATTTACCGTATTGAAATATTTCATTTTAAGTGGCATATTTAGAGGAATTATCAAAAGACAGCAAGGGGTGAACCTTTTATTTTCACTTTTATCCTTTACAGATCTGGAAATTACCAATTGACAATACACAAAGTATAACTTTGTGTCCAAACTAATCACTTTCTAAAGTTAGTGTGTCATTAATGGAGAAACTGAGAGGTGCTTATTTCAATTTGATTAGAAAAGTTATTAAAAAGCAAAACAGTAGTGTAGAAGGCTTTGGAAGGAAGAGGGCTTGGATGTACTAATGAGAGTGTAAAAGTAATTTTTTTTCCTGTTTTTATCTTGCTCACTTTCATTTTTGTTGAAACATAAACAGTGGGTGGATGAATGCGTGTCTTATAAATAGGACAAAAGTGATTGTTACGCTTTTGGAACACGAGGAAATTACTACATCCATGATTTTCTCGTAGTTTGTGTAAACCGGGAAAAATGTTTTTTAAAACAAAGTGGCGTATATTCTCATTAACGGTATGATCATTATAAATTTGTGTTAGGTTTTGATCGCACAACGCCTAACTAACAAATATAACTAATCTTTAAACATTCATAAACACCCCCGGCTCACACACTGTGGGGTGAGATTCCCACATATGAACTTATCATTAGGTTTATGTGCCATATCGGCGATCTGCTACTTCGAGTCACGCTTCCAATGTCTGTCTTCATTGGGTTGCGACAACTCTGTAGTTTGTAGAGGCCGCAACTGTATTTCTCCAATCAATGATGAGGAGTGTCAATTGGAGGAGTTTCGAGAGCAAGTCCGTTTTGTTTTGAAGTAGTTTGGTACTGCATGCCTCCATCTTTATTCAGTGTTGGCCAGATTTATCCGCATTGGGTTGCTACAACTTCGTAGTTCTCATCATGTGGACATTTTTTAAGGTTGTCGCTGAATTTCTCCAATAAACGCAGCGGGGTAGTATCTAAAACTCGTCTGAGTCGCGAGATCACCAACTGCTCAACTAAAAAGACATAAAACAGCTAAAAACTAGTTAATCTAAAACTCTGTTGTCATTCAGGGTAGTCATTCTACAACGTAGCTCATTTATAGCTCATAAGTAGGTATCGCCTATGAAGCTTTGCCCTCAGAACCCGCTACAGATGTGGTTCTGTAACTGGTGGGAGCTCTGTTGTGGGCCAGAATGCTCTTTTCAACGAATGCCTAATACTGCAGAAGGACCCGTTTTCCCAGTTCTCAATGAGCCAGACCATGTACCCGCCACAAGATGACATGTTTTGACTGCTGCCTGGAAACCATTCCCACTACCAGCTTAATCGACATCATCCCTCCACCGTGACCACCATGAGGTTGTCATGCTACAGCCGACCACCGAGAATTTTTGTGGTATAACGAGACTACATTGAATTGGGAATAAGGTTGAGGAATTAGCTGAAAAATAGAATACGCTGGATGTGCTTTAGGCCTGGACTTCGGAAAGGCTGAGGTGGGAACTTGTTGAAAAAGAGAATACGTTGTCGTTGACCGGATGAAACCCTAGGGAATTTGTTCTCCGTTGACCGGGACATTGCATGCTTTGACTGGGTTTTTTAGCCGCTGCTGACTGGTGTGTTGACGACCGTTCATTGACCGTGCCCTCGTTCATTGACTGTGCTTCGTTCATTAACCTTCGATGACCGTCCTCTGTTTGATGAACGTGCTCCGATCGTTGACCATGCTCCGATTGTTGAACGTGCTCCTTTCGTTGACCGTGCTCCATTGATCGTTCTATGTCTCGGCTCGGTTCCTTGTCGTCGGAGCTCACCGGGAGCTACTTCTCTTCAGCGTCCACCACTGCTAGAGCTCCGTTGTCCCGACTTGACAGCTCATCGGCGGTAACAGACTCCTACTCTGGCGATGCCTTCTACCTACGGGTTCTAACTAGCCTAGAGAACAAAAGAAAGCAAGAGGATAAAAAAGGGAAGGGGGGCCTGGCTGGCGACGGGGACGACACCCCCAACTAGGATGTCTTTTTTGGCTTTTGGGAGAGAGCTTCTGTTAAAAAGCAATTCCTTAAACATTCTGGAAATTTTCGTGTGTAAATTGCAAATTATGCTAACCATGGGCCACCATAACAATGGTATTTCTTAGAGTATATGTGCATTTGTTTTTTTTTGTTTTTTTGTTCTTTAAAGTGTCGGAAATTTCCCTAGATTTCGCCAAATGAAACTACTCCTTCAGGTTTAGAATAATTGACACTGTTCAAATTGACACACTTTAAAAAAAAAGTAAAATGAGTTGAGAAAATTGTATAAGAAGAGTAAAAAGTAAATTGAGTGTATAAATTTAATCTTAATTTTGCCAAAAAGGAAAATTGTCAACATTAAAAGACCAAATAAAAAGGAAAGAGTGTCATTGTTAAAAAAACCGGCTGGTGGTGGAGGTGGTTGAGCAGCGGCGGGGAAAGACTATTTTTGTCTTTTAGATTTTGTATTTGGCCCAAAGGGCATTTTGGTCATTTCCCGTTGGTCAATGGCCGGAAATGACTAGTCAATACCGAAATATAGTATTTAGGGTTATATTTGCACTTATGTAAAGTAGTTAGGGTTATATTTGCACTAAAAATTATCTCATGGTTATATTTGCACTTTTTCAATTATATAGGGTTATATTTGTATATTTCCCTTGTTTATTTTGTTGAGTTTATTTCAGATTGGTGATTGGATGACCTTTGGTGTTGTGTTTGTAGCATTTTTGTTGTATTATCCAACATGTGTTTTTAATGTTGATGGGTTTTGCATTTATAATATGTGTTGATATAACCCCACATTTTTTACGAATGTGCTAATATAACCACATAAATTTTAGGAATGTGATGATATAACGCTTTTAGTTTTCATAATGTGCTTATATAACCCTACTTGGTTCAGCGGTGGAAATTGTACAACTGTCCACCAAGATTCAGATTTTGGTCCGAGGGCATTTTTGTCATTTTGGGATGGGTCATTGCCGGTAAAACACGGTCAATGCCAGATTTCTCACCAGGGGGTTATATTTGCACTTTCATCAACTAATTATGATTGTTTTTGCACAAAAAATTATCTTAAAGTTATATTTGCACTTTCTCAATTATATATAATTATATTTATATATTTCCTGGATTTCCATTATATTGTATTTGGGACTAATACCATTTATGCCATTCAATTGTACGTAAATTTTTAAAAAATAAAGAAAGTTGGAAGGGCACTCAAAGCTCTGCGTGTGAATGGCTCAAACCACTTGGTTAGAACTCAAAAATTGCAGCAAAAGCAAAGAAGTAACAAAAAGGGATGATCATGCTACATTCCCTGTACCGCTGGACAATCCCTTCTCATTTTCTTTAATTCTGCTGATCAAACCGCTACACTTTTCTAGTATTCCACCGCCAAACTTGCCGCCGCGAAAGCAACTCCACCGTATCGCCGCCCGAATCATAACCAAATCCAGTTTCAATCCTCACCTTAAAATCCCTTCTTCGGGATCATAGTAGCACCAAACACTAATATGTTGCAGCGGCCCAGGCGCAGATGCGAGGGGAAAGCCATGGGGGCCATTGTCCTTGACCTCCGTCCCGGAATGGGCATCGGCCCTTTCACCCTCGGTTGTCCATACGCCTTTTTCTCGTCATATTCTAGCACCCTTTTGAGCAAACTTGAAGAAAAGCCGTTCATTGATTGATTTGCTAATTGGTGATGCTGGTGTTTCAGGGATGCCGATGTGCGATGCTTTTGCTCAAATTGAGCAGCAGCCTAACATCTACGACGTTGTTCATGTCAAGTACTTTGACGAGGTACTTGTTAGTGGTAGGGAAAGTGAAATTGGGTAGTGTTGCATGATGGCGAGATACGATGATCCGTTTGGGGATGAAGTATTAGTTGTTTATAGCTATTGTTTGTTACTTGGCTAGTTTTGAAGTTATCGTTAGTTTGATTGATTTTCTTTGACATTATGGTGCTTAGGTTATGGGGTTTATCTGAGGATGTTTAATCTCCTGTTGCTCATGTATGGGAATTTTGTGATAATGCATGCTTTCTTGTTTCTGTTTCCTGATTAAGCTATCCCACTTCTTGCTTCAGGATCCTTTGAAACTTGATATTGTCATAAGCTTCCCAGACCATGGATTTCATCTCAGGTTCGACCCTTGGTCGCAGGTATTCTATCTCATCCTGCTAGGGAGGATAAGATTTTGATGATCGCTGCTTGTAGAAACTATTGATATACTCCTTTGCAATCAGTAGTGCCATTAGATTTTTATTTCCTTTCCTTACTGGGATGCAAGTTGGATGGAAGCTGTTACTGCATTTCCAATATTGCAGTGCATGCATTTGATGTTGGAGTACCTCTAAAGTCATTATTTCTGACTTATAGCTTGCAATCTATTGCAGAGACTACGCCTTATTGAGATTTTTGATGTTAAACGGCTTCAAATGCGCTATTCGAATTCACTGATTGGGCAAGTATTTTGAATCCCTACCCACTACGACCTCTATAGTCCCCCAAGATCATCCTCCATTTCCCCTCGTAACTGAACATCATATTTTTGTTTTTTTCCAGTGGCCCTAAGCTTGCCACTTTTGTTGCTGTCTATGGTGTATTTGGGCCAACTTTTCCTGGGATCTACGATAAAGAAAGAAGCTTGTATACCCTATTCTATCCTGTATGTCATGCTGAAACTTGCTCTTTTATTTCATGTTTTCTCCCATCAGTTCCTTCACTCTTGAAATTTTTTGAGAACTTCTTTTTCTACCTTTTATCATTCTTAAATTATGTAATTTTCAGGGGTTATCTTTTGCTTTTCCAATCCCGACTCAGTATAAGGAGTGCTGTAATGAAAGAGAGGGTACTTATTTTCACCACCCACCCAAAGATTTTTCTCCCTGAATACATTAAATTATATATTCAGTGCTTACAAGGTATATTCCTTGTTTTTGTTGTCAAAGCTGAACTGCCATTAGAGTTTCCAGATGGCACAACTCCTGTGACATGCCGGGTCTCAATATTTGATGGTTCTGGAGATTGTAAGGTTGGTGTGGGGGCCTTGATGAAGGCCGTGGTTCCTTCCTTGCCTGCTGGAAGCCTCTATATGGAAGAAGTTCGTGCCAAGGTCGGTACTTCTTTAATTGGATAGGTGATTGGTTTTCTTTTACATGTCTTTTTTAAACTCACTGGATACAAGTACTATTATAGCATTGTTTTAATCTTTTCTTTTACTATATATAATTTAAATACCATTTATTTAAAAATTGAGAATTGCATTTACTTTGATGGTGCTCTTTAATCTCTCAAGATTAAGAATTTGTAGGAACGCGTTTGAGCTGGTTTCAAACTATGTGCCTGAAGGCATACAGCATGCGGAATGTTTCTGATTAGTATCGGTTGGTTGGTTGGTTATTTGATTTTTGATTTAATCCTGTACTTATTTTCCAGCTAGGGGAAGGATTATGGTTCGCTGTTGGTGGGCAACATATTCCTTTTGGGGCGTCACCACAGGTATGATATTTTATGGTGTGATTATATGATTGGCATTCTATTTGTACCTCAGAATGCTTATTCCTTGGTAGTATATGAACCTCTTGGGTCATATATATGTTAAAGTAGGAGAATTGAATGAATAAATAAAAGGGAAAACAGGCTGTAGATCAATTGTCAATAATTTATTCTCATACCAGTCTTTGAATTTAGCATTCAATAGTTGAACAGTATACCAAAAGTAACTATTAAGCGCAAGAACAAACTTCACATGAAGACCTCCCATGCCACCCAAGATACTTTTCATCTCCACCTCCCTACAAACCGCATCCACGTTCTGAAATCTAAATGTGAAAATTGTTCGATGGGATGAAGATGGAACTTCTTGAACGCAAGGGACCAGTTGAAACCAGTGCCTCTAATCCGGAACTACTCAAGTCATTAATCATTTGTTATTTTGTCGATTGCTTTTAGATATGGTAAATGTGAAGTTAAATTAAAATGCTCCTAGACTTCTATTGTAAAGGAATTTATTGTTTGCTTTCTCAGTTTTTCTTCTTCTATATCCCTCCGTTGTTTTATTGATTATCACTGGTATTGCAGGATGTATGGACTGATTTGGGGACTCCATGTGGGATTCATCAGAAGCAGGTGCAATACTATGCTGCTCTTAGTTGATACTTTTTATATAACGTTGACACTTGTGTACATTGACAGTGATTTAATATAAATTACAGGTGGATCAAATGGTGATTCATTCTTCCTTCGATCCTCGACCAAAAACGACTCTTTGTGTAGATTACTTCTATAATTACTTCACTCGGGGGTTGGACATTTTGTTTGATGGCCAGGTACTTTGGGTTGTGTTATGCATTGTTTTTTTTCCAAAGAAGGTTGAGAGGGATTTAAGATTGTTCTTCTGGATTCTCCAGACACACAAGATCAAGAAATTCGTTTTGCACACAAACTACCCTGGACACGCAGATTTCAACTCATATATGAAGTGTAATTTTGTCATTCAAAGTTCCGAGTGTGAGTCTACCATAAGTCTTTCGGTTTTGTTGGTGTAAAATACATGTTTTATTTTTTTATGCTGAACCAAATTTCTTGCAGTTGGTGAATCACTTCATAAGGATGAAAACATGCCTAAACAAACTATCACACCAAGTACGAAGTGGGAACAAGTTAAGGTGAATGATTAATGTTTATTGTTGTAACACACTGACTTTTGTGATTTTATGCTTTCTATGGAGTGTTTGTAAATTTCATTAAATTGCCATGTGGCTCATCTTATACATGAGTTTTTTTCCCAAACAAATTAAGAAAATCGAAAGTCAAGGGTTTTAACTTTATTAGTTGATTTTGGTTTGAAACTGCGAGGGGTGTCATTAATATTACTGTTCAGGACATTCTCGGGGACTGTGGGCGAGCAGCCATCCAAACTCAAGGTTCGACAAGCAATCCTTTTGGATCCACTTTTGTATATGGATACCCGAATGTTGCCTTTGAGGTGATTGTTTCTGTATTTGGCAGATTGTGTTCTTACCACAGCTGTTCTTCCTCTCTAGTATGTGGGTCATATAGGCTTATCACCTCATTCTACATATTGACAGGTGATGAAAAATGGTTATATCGCAACTGTGACACTTTTTCAATCTTGATCGCATCTGATGCGTCCTTGCAGATCCGTACAAGGTTGGTCTTCTTGTTTCTTATTCAGACTTTTCTTCATTTTCAGTTTGTGGATTTTCATTTATCAATATGGACGGAATCATCCGCACAGGGTGACAGCCTAATCGCTCTCCTCTACGTGACTTGCTACTTATGGAAATGTGTACAGTTTGTAAACTCAGACTAGTTATGTCACCTTCTATCAACTGAATGCATCTATGTAACAATGTAAATATACCAAAGATAATGTTTATGCACTCTTTATGATGGAGTTGAAACATACATGGTTCTGAATGCTTGTAATCAAGTGATTGCTTATTCTGTACCATTTATGTCACAAATCTGTAAGCCATTCATGGCCATCAATGAAGTTCAATGAGATAAATGGACCGGCTTCTTCTCGAGATAG
>JAULKM010000012.1:14451390-14463351 GCA_032355605.1 Rubia tinctorum | reverse complement strand
CTTTTATTCTCTCCTGGCTGGTGGGGACATTCTTGATGGTTTCCGTGATTCCACCTGTAATCAAAGGACTAAGAAGCCTGGAAGTAACAACTTCATTGATTACATATGTGTTCCTATGGATTTCTTCTACCTACCTTAAATAGGACCTATATGTACACCGGTAACAATTTTGCCCATGAAAAGCATTTGAGGCTTTGATTTGGTCCTAGGCTCTTTTTTCCAGTGCTTTCTTAGTTTAGATTTTTCAATACACAAATATGAAAGAATTCTAGAATCTTGATCAATTCAAGAATATGGCTTCCATTGTGTTCTGACATGATCATTATTGAGTGCTTAGAATGTTGAGTTCTGCTTGTTCTGTGCTTTGCATCTCATCTAGGAGTATTTACATAGCTACATCATGATTCTGCTGAATTTGACTTTGTATACCCCTTGGTTGCCCAATGAACTGAACCTTGTTGGAAATGGGAGATCTTTCTTATCATAATGGACTGTGAAAGATGTCGTGGTTGTAATAGACGCGCTTCTTTGGAGCCATTCTTCGAATGGGAAACGATCAGAAAGGCACAAAAATGACAGGAGCGATGAGCAGAGAAAGGTGCCAACATCCTTGTGCCATTGTGCTTGAGGTTTTTATAAGGTCTTAGCCAAATGGTTTGGTGTGTTTTAATGAAAGTAACCTAGAGCCTGTCTTTTATGCACCAGAAAGAATCAAGTGAAGAACTGATGAGACCTTCAATTTAAAGGCCAGAAATCAAAAGTTCTCTTCAATCAGTTGTCTCTTGTCATTTTGCAAGGTGCAATTTTTTCTGGTTCTTGCTATTTTCAAATTTCTACGGTAACAAAAAATGATAGGAAAAAAGACTGCAAAAACGGAAAACACAGGAGAAAACCAAACCATCAATTTAGCAAGATGTTGTCCCACCTGGCACAAGTTTATTGGTGAACATATTATGGCCTCAAATCATATATCTCCCTCCCAACTATATAAAGTGATAAGAGTATGAATGCGTGCCCAAATTTAATTGCCCGATAGCTTAAAACTCAATAGAGTGGCATAAAAAGAGTGTATTTTGCAGTGCAGAAAGAGGTAGAAAAAAAATGGCAGCAGCTTCTGCAACTCTTCTTAAGACTTCACCGGTTCTCGACAAGTCCGATTTCTTCAAGGGCCAGGCCCTTCTGCGCCAGCATTCCATCGTCTCCGTTGTAAGGTCTTCGCCTTCTTCACTTTCAGTTCGCGCTAGCTCATACGCTGATGAACTCGTGAAAACCGCGGTATGTTTCTGATACAACCATATTCATCTTCAACTGATTGCTTGTTTACAGTTGTTTGACTGAAAATGCTGGTTTCAGAAAACTGTAGCATCTCCTGGCCGTGGGATTCTGGCCATGGATGAATCTAACGCCACCTGTGGGAAGCGTCTGGCCTCAATCGGGCAAGAGAACACCGAAGCCAATCGCCAGGTATTAAGGCTATCATATTCCATCAGATACTCCATATACTTTTTTCTATTTTATCATGCTATCAGAGCTAGAATTTATCGAACAGGCCTATCGTACTCTGCTTGTTTCGGCCCCTGGACTTGGTAACTATGTCTCAGGCGCCATTCTCTTCGAGGAGACATTGTACCAGTCGACGGTTGATGGCAAGAAGATCATCGACGTGCTCCAGGAACAAAACATCGTTCCTGGAATTAAGGTTGACAAGGTAAGGTTCGAGTCACGCTATACATAATGCACATTCACGTCATCCCAAGGGTACAGTATAAGAATTGCTCGTCTGTTGAGTGATGCAGGGTCTAGTCCCTCTTGCTGGCTCAAACAACGAGTCGTGGTGCCAAGGTCTCGACGGCCTTGCTTCCCGCTCTGCTGCATACTATCAACAGGGCGCCCGTTTTGCAAAATGGTATTACAAATAAAACTCATTCTCTTCTCTCGAATGCTCTTATGTATCCATTATTGAATTAGATATCTGATTTTGTAGGCGCACTGTGGTGAGCATTCCCAATGGTCCATCAGAGCTTGCTGTCAAAGAAGCGGCGTGGGGACTTGCGCGCTATGCAGCTATCTCTCAGGTACGACAAACAAAAACCAATCCAATGCAAACTGATTCTGTCCGAGACGAGAGTATGTGACCATAAAAGAAAACTTTCAGGACAATGGTTTGGTCCCAATTGTGGAGCCTGAGATTCTGCTCGACGGAGAGCATGGAATCGACAGGACATTCGAAGTAGCGCTGAAAGTCTGGGCCGAGGTTTTCTTCTACCTCGCTGAAAACAATGTCCTGTTCGAAGGCATTCTCTTGAAGCCTTCCATGGTTACTCCTGGAGCTGAATGCAAAGAGAGAGCTACACCAGAACAAGTTGCTTCATACACTCTTAAGCTTCTTCAGCGAAGAGTTCCCCCCGCGGTCCCTGGAATCATGGTAAGTTTCAACAAAAACATTACTTCTTGCTGATTCCTGAATTATTACAACGTTGATCCCTGAAACGTTTTGGTGTTTTTATGGCCTGCAGTTTTTGTCTGGAGGGCAGTCTGAGGTCGAGGCCACTCTGAACCTGAATGCGATGAACCAGGCGCCCAACCCGTGGCATGTGTCTTTCTCGTACGCCCGAGCCCTTCAAAACACATGCCTCAAGACGTGGGGAGGAAGGCCGGAAAACGTTCAGGCAGCACAGGAAGTGTTGCTCATTCGCGCCAAGGCAAACTCGCTCGCACAACTGGGCAAGTACACTGGCGAGGGAGAATCCGAGGAAGCCAAGGAGGGAATGTTTGTTAAGGGCTACGTTTACTAAGCTAGTCTTAACATGGGATGTTTTTTCTTTTTGAATCTTATGAATCTATCATCAGGACATGAAATGCAGTGTGGATTTTTAACAGGCTACTAAATAACACCCACTGCCATGAATTTAAATATTATTATCTATAAATAAATCTATATTTTCTAATATAATTTAATTGTTTGATAGAAATATTAATAAATATCACTTTAATAAAATAATACCACCGCTAACAACATTGCTTGTATACGGATTTCAAAAAAAATGAAAATGATCAAAGTTTTGAACATTTAATGTAATATATGGCCATCGCATGTTTGATAAACATATATTTATTATTATCATTACAATATTTTAATAAAAAATTAAAATATTTAAATTAGATGATAATTTTTACTAATTAAACTTTGTGCAACTGAGTTATAAATGTCCATTTTCTTCTTCTTACAATATGTTTTTTAAAATATATTGTGATTAACTGATAATATTGTACTAGTTTCACTACCATGGTCAGTAAATCATTTTCGACCAATGAAGACATTATAGAGAAGATCATTTTTTTATTAAACATTCTAGGGAAGACCAGAAAAAAAGAAACTTACATGGCCAACGAATACTGTACTCCATACATCATTTTAGAAAAAACCTACGTAAGTGAAGTTGGACATTTACATCAATACCATTGGCGGAACCAGGGTCAAATATAAGGAGTGACTCATTTATAATTATATAAAAAAATTGTATGTACGTTAAATCTAAGTTTTTTTTTAAAAATTCGGGATACAATCAGCAATTCATAATTAATTGATTGAATTAGAAAAGTTTAAAAATATGAACTTTTAAATTTTGATCCAGAAAATTCATAATCTCTGAGTATTGTATTTTATATTTATATAAATCATTTATACTTCATCCGTTTCATTGGATGTGCCACACTTTCCTTTAATATATGGTATAGATATAAAATTCAAAATATTTGGTGCTTGTTTCCATTTTTCTGAGTGTTTTCAAGATTCAGTATGAGACTACACAGCAGTACAATACATCTTCAACACAACATGATAGCAACACAGGATTCATATACTCCCTACATCCCACTTCAAACGTAACACTTTTCAGTCAACTTTCTGAGATTGTCCTAGTGGGCACCAGAGGAATCCTCGGTGCAAATTTCCCCAGGCATTGTAAGGTTCAGTGACAAGTTATTACTTATGTACAGATAGCAATGCTGATGGAGGAGCAAATTATATAGCATCTGTTGAAAACCAAAATATATTGAACGGTTAGAAATGTACCACTACAACTCTATTATCTCCCCATGCCAGTCTAGTTTAGGCCTTGATTACATTGAAGCCCTACCTGTAGTAGACTGGCATTCATACAGCCACAGATCTATCTGCTCTATAACCTTTTGCCTGACCTTGTGAACCGCATCGGGCGATGTACAGTTGGCGGCATTGCCTGAAACACCTAAAATGTTAGGTTCTGATACTGGTGGTGTAAACTATTCGCTTTTGGGACAAACAGACACTTACCTTCAGCGGATAGAGGAGACTGAGGGCATCCCCGAAGATCAGTCCCGTGCCCACAGTTATGACAAGTGATGAGGTATGAAGGCACTGTGGTATACAAATGTTGCATCAGAAAGTTAAGCGGATGTTAAAATGAAAGTATCATGGTTCCGAATGGTGCTGCAGAAATTTCTAGAGGAAATATACACGACGTGATCAAGTTAACTCGAAATTTAGGACTCACTATCTGCATCTGGAGAAGAAGTTTGTTTGGATGCGTGCCTCCATGGATCCTGTGATCCATTAGTAAAGACTATCTTTGAACCTGCCAATCACATCCAAGAACACATGACACAGCATTAATCACCAAGTCTGTAATTGCATATGGCTGGACAAAACAGGTTCACTGATTGATAGAAATTAACACAAGTGATATGTTTTATATACCAGCAATATTTTCCCCCCCGTAGTATAAGTTTGTCTCGTCAACTTCAGGATAGACACCCACTCCAAAGACATTTTTGCAAAGGTCCAAATGGTATCTGCCAACAATGAGAAACTGATTTTTATGATGGACTATGGAATTTAGACAATAACGAGGGAATATCAGAAATGATAGATGGGTGATACAGAGCAGAGACGTGCCTTGTGTCAACCTGCGGAGATCGAATGGTATCATTTGATGGGGCCACCTGAAAATATGCCACTTCAGTACAGACTTGGAACCACCATAGCCGATCAGCAGTATCTCCCCTTAAAGAGGTATCCTTTAGATGTCGCTGGTTATATGTTTCCACATAATTATAATTCTCTTTGATATATTTAGCATATGCATCCTGAAAAGTACAGGAAACAAACCAGAAGGAATTAGAAGTCGCTTCTTCTGGGAGCAATTATGGAATACTAATTTAAGGTTGCAATACCATGCATGAAATCAAATGCATACTTATTGACGTTATAACTAGAGCAATGATTTTTAAGTTCTGAGTCATAAAAATGGTACCAATAACTTAAGCATAATATACAAGAAAAGCTAAAGAGGAAACACTCAAGAAAATACGTGTAAAATCTTCATATAGAAGATAACCCCCAAACATTTATCATTGTACCAGCAGATAAAAAGGGAAGGACAAGGGGAGAAGAAGAAGAATATAGAGTAGAGAATAAAAACAGAAAGTGCAGCACAAAACAAATAGCTCACCACAACATCCTTTCCGTCCATTTTTGCTTCAACTAGAGGAAGGCAGAGTTTGTCTGGGTTACCATACTGAAACTGAATGTGGGAAACTTCGACAATCAATAAGTTGAGATGATGATTAAAAGAAATGTATAAATTCGACTTTCACCTACCGCTGTAACGGCGGAATCTGCTAAAAAATACAGGAAATCTCCATCTATTTTTAGCTGCAACAGAATAAAATGTCAGATATATTATTATTATACAGAGGTTGCAAGAGATTGTTGCCATTTCAAGTCACTTTACTTGATACAGATAAATTAATCAGATGCTCAAGAAATCATCCACACACACAGAGAGCAGAAAGTACACGAATACATCTGCCAAATGGCAACTATGGCAACTCAAAAAGGGAAAAAATTCCCTACCTCTGAAGCACCAAACAATGATTTTACTCCTGTTGCATTAGATACTAGCCTTTCATCAACAATTTTAGTAATTTCTTGTAACACAGATTTACACCGGGGACCAGCAGATACACCAATCTGCAATAGAAACAGAAATATACATACAGCGATGCATGCCTTAAATAACAATAGCAAGATTCTTAAAATAGTAACTAGGCACGTGAAAGAAGAAGGAATAAATTGTGTCGTTGCTGGAGCACCTGAAACTGAAAAACAAGGAAAACGATAGACTAACCTGCTGATCAAATTCAGTGAAGTTGTAAACAGCTTGAACAACAGCAGAACTTGCAAGACTTCCACAAGTTAAATGGGGAAACTTGAGGCGGAACCAAGCACTGAGAGCTCCTGAATATGAAACACCTACGACAAACCACGGATTCTCATGTCCGGTTCTGTTGAGCTTCATGCTCAAAGTTTCCTGAAAGGTGGCAACATGATAATTGATCACAAATCAGAATGCACAAAAACTACTTAGATAACTTCAAGATTCCAATCTCATATTGTCTCTACAAAATTGCATTTTAATCCCAATCTATACGTAATGCTAACAATCAGAAGCAACAAAAGATAGCAATGATGATCAAATTACCTGATAATACTGACGAAAAGCAGCCAAATCAGAAAGGGCTTGTTTGGAAGAAAGAAATCTGAGATTTTTAGTGGAAAGATTCTTAAAAGGGGAACTCTTTCCATAGTAACGATGCTCCAAAGTTACAATCGCAGCTCCAAACTTTCTTGCTAAAACCTATGAACATAAGCAATCATGTAAGCAACTATTTTAACCAAAATAAAAACATGAACTTTGAAGAAAAATTCACAAACTTACAGTCAGGTAGTCATTGGCAATCCCACCGCATTCACTCTCTCCACAAATTTTCAGAAAGATAGGCCCATTGGGGCCCCGAAAATGGTCAAGAAATTCATAATAACGCTGCTCGAATACACGATGATCCTAAAACATCAACTTAACAAATTAGACCAACAAAAACAAAACAAAAAAAGACCCCAGAAAGAGTAAAGTGAGATTACAATCGGGGAGAAATGATCGATCTTCTGGTCAAACCAGAGTGCTTCTTGGGTCAAGAACTTTCTGCTGCCATTACTGGGAGCAGTATCGGAGTCCATCGCACGGTGAAGAAAGCGCGATGAGAGAAAGGCGCCATCTACAACTGTTGCAGTAACAAACAAGCTGAGTAACAAGAAGAAGGTGGCCTTCATTTTCTGGATGAATTTGCTGGTTCCTTAATGACTTGACCAATTGAGAGTATTTCGTTTTGGACTTGAGTTTAAAAGAAAGGACTATTTGTTCTTTTTCTGGAGGAAAGAGGGAAAGAAAGCGTTGGGAGGGAGCTGCGAATATTGGTGCTTATTAGGAAAACTTCCAACAGAATCCTAGTTTGGATTGATATTTAAAAAAAATGTGTTTAACCTTATGTTTTGTTTCAAAGTGCAAATATAATTTTGTAAAATATGAAAATGCAAATTTAACCCTGGACTGGTTTGACTATTTTTCAATGGTCAATTTGACCGAAAATCAGCAAAAAGATAATTATACTCCTCTGATTGAAAAAATCGAATATAAAAAATAAGAAAAGATGAGATTACCAAATAATTTCCTTATCTTTCACTTTATTCTTCATTCTTTTTTTCTCTTTCTCGTACACTTGTTCGAGTCGATGCTCTCAGTTCTCAAGGCGTGGCGGGTCACGGTGGGTTTCCACCGCCGTGAGCAGCTGGTGTCGGCTTCCGGCGATGTGCTCGCCGACATCGCTATGTTTCTGATTGAGATCGCGAATGAGACTATATTTGTTAATCGAGCTCCGGTCTCAAGATGACTGGTGGCACCGTCGGAGATTTGACCCAAGTAGGGGTTTAGGTTGAATTGATTGGAATCGGTTTTGGAATTGCTTCGTCAGATGTTCCAATGCTGGTAGCCTGAAGGTGGTGGGATAATAAGTAGAAAATTATTGTGGATGATTGGTTTTTGGGATCCAGATATTGTGAGTTTTAGGTGATTGAAGGGGATTTGGATTTTGTTGAAATCGAACAGAGCTGGCGTTCGTTCAAGGCAACCAGGGAACGATGACGGTGGGTATCTATCAGAGCTGCTGCTAGATGGGGCTGAGGTGGCAATGGAGAAGACGAAACAGTCGAGGCAGCAGGAGACGCCGATGTTGGGTCCATTTTTTATTTTAAAAATTAGGGGTATTTTCGTCATCTTTGGGATGATCAATGCCGGATTTTTGAGGGTTAACACCGGAAATGACAACTTTGGGTATAACCATACAATTCATCAATAAGTAAGGGTTAGAGTTGCACTATAGTCAATAAGTTAGGATTAGTTTTGCACTTTCACATTTTACAAGGTTATATCTGCACTTTCAAACAAAACTAGGGTTAAAATGCACTTTACCCTAAAAAAATTAGTAGATAAACTTCCAACGGAACATTAATTAGGACTAATATATAAAGAAATTAGTGGATAAACTTTCAAAAGAATCTTAATTTGGATTTATATACAAAGAAATTAGTTGATATTTTTAGGTTTCTTTTCAACTTAATTGTAATCTTGTTCATTTCAACTTATTAATAGTGATTTAATTCAATGTAATTCAACTCAGTTCATATGGCTTTGTGATCGAACATACGTTGTTCTACCTTTGTTATTGCTTTTAAGTATCAAAGAATAATTTCTTTATAACGCACAGAAGTAATTACTTTTCCTCATGCAAGTTCCATAATCTTCCTAGTAAGATGCTTAAGAATAATAATAGACAAACCGAACACTTTAAAACATGTCACTTTGTTTGTTAAGCCAATAGTTGTGTTGATAGTAAAAGGTAGAAAATTTCAAAGGTTCTTGTTTGATAGATTTTACACTTTGGGTAGATTCAACACTTTGATGAGGAATGAGTTGCAAAATGGCCACAAAGAACAAATTGGCTAAATATTTGACACTGATCATATTCCAAATATTACAAATGTCTTCAATTATTACCAGCAATATGGATTGGATGAATGGCACATATGTTGCAACATTTACTAGGCCAAATTACTACTAGTACACTTCTTAACAAGTTTGATTTGTTTTCTCAGTACAAATGTCTATTCTAAGCGCTTTCCTCTAAATTCTGACTACAACATTCGCATTATTGATACAACATTCGCATCACAAGTTTGCCAGATGGACGAGAAATGTGAGACATAATAGAAGAGAAACATGCACAACTGCAGTCCTTCATGCCGAACTTGCTTCAACTTCATGCATCCTTGGCTGCAGAAAAAAATAGCTTCCACTTCTACTAGTCCTTTTTAGAGAAGCAAACATTCATTCAATAAAATGTCATTTTGCTGTCCATAAACCACTAGGTAATTAACAGCACAGAAAACTACATACGAAACATTTCGCTCTCAATTTTAGGTTGAAGTCGAGTTCATTTTATTTCGAGTCCAATTCACAAAATAAAGATCACCTGGTTATTGGATGCTTGGCCAGGCTGGCGATTCGGCTTCATATTCAAATCAAACATTTGAATTTCCATCTTGGCTTCCCCATCGGAACTACCATCTGATATAGGGATTGACGGTACTCTTTGAATTTGCTTGCTATCTTTAGCCGCCGGTTTGACAGATTCCTTCTTATTTTCACCATCATCCACGGGAAGTGCAGTAGACTCCTCCCCACCCGGAGTCATGCCTCCCGGAAACTATTGGGGAAAAAAAAAACTTCTAATTGTGAATACTTCTGGTGTGACGGATATAATATTAAACAAATTTGTTTGTAAGAGTATTCTCAACCTCTACTTTCTGTCTCAGGAGGAGAAATCTTCCATGCGTTCTTTTCCCTCCAACATGAACCTTCATATCACATTGCAAACATAGAGAACTCCCATCTACCTCACAGTAAAAGAAGGCTGCATTGGATTCCAAACTCAAATTTAGAGTTGGCGAAAAGCAATCGTAAGCGGAGAAACTGAAGCAATAACATATGGAATCACATATAACCTGGTGAACTTTCACAAATGTTGCACAGCGGAACAGCACTTGGATCAGCAAGCCCAACCCTTACATGCCTATTAGCAAGCTTATTACACATGTGAACCTTTAACACAAAGAGCAAGGAAGTGAGGGATTAATTAAGTTCATTGAAAGCGTAAACTTTAAAACCCACTCAGATTAAGTGCAAACAATTATACGAGTAGTACTAATATTACACCCAATCAAGTAACTAGTTAAAAGCAAATGCTACAAAGTTGATCCAATGGGAAACCTAGTTAACAAGATGCTCTTCGATTTTCTCAATAATTTCACCTCTCTGCATGACTAAGTGGCATCTTGATTTGTAAGACTAGTAAGGGGGAAAAGCTAGGAAAGAGTTGATAGAGTTCAAGCACACACGAGCATTAGTTACTCGCTTCATCCCAAAACAAACTGCACTCTTACTTTTTTTCAAGTCAAATTTGGTAAGTTTTGATAGTTAATTTCAATATATATATATATATATATATAAAAGGTTAAATGCTTTTTAAACCCTACCTTTAGGTTGAAAGTGTCAATGTAACCCTGCAAAACTAGAAAGTGCCAAAATAACCCTAACTTTATGATATACGTGCCAATCTAACCCTGAAAGCCATTGTCTCCAATAATCAACATCGAAATTGGCTGGATTATAAGGAAATGACAATTTTACCCTCGAATTTAAAAAAGATAAATGAAAAAGACTCTTATTTCTTTGTTTTTAATTCAGGGGTAAATTCGTCATTTCCTTAAAATCCCGCCAATTCCGATGTTGACTATTGGAGACAATGGCTTTCAGGGTTAGATTGACACATACTAGTACATCATAAAGTTAAAGAGTTATTTTGGCACTTTCTCGTTTTGCAGGGTTATATTGGCACTTTCAGCCTAAAGGTATGGTTATTTTAGCACTTTACTCAAAAAAATATTATCACGTGAATCTTGTTAGATCTTGTTAAATGATATATTTTCTAAATATCAACTTTTTATGTGTTTTTTGCTACACATAGTTAGAGATATTAACAGCCAAACATGATCGTTGAAAACTGCAACTGTACCATTTGATCCGGGCCATAAAAGTATTACAAATGAAAATGTAAAGGTAAAAAAAAAGGCATAATATCCCACATTCCTGCACAAACAATAATTAAGTTTTGTATCCATTGTGGGGGGAGAAATAAGAACCACAAAGAAGTAACAAAGACACTTGAACAACATACTCAATGCATTAGAGAATATCATACGATTCAATCATACCATTTCACATAATGAGATCATATAAGCAAAAAGAAGCTATCCATATGGATTTCATCTTCACAAACACCAAACTACAAGATTATCAACACCTCAACACAACAAAATCCCTTCTTTCCTCCAAGAAAATGTACACTCCAACTAAGCAAAACCAACTTTGCACAAACAAAAGTAAAGAGAAGATGCAAAGTCCAGACCTTATGATCACAGGAGCGGCACAGAGCAGCCTCATCAGCAGCACAGAAAAGAATGGCGGCGGCACTCTCACAAACGTCGCAAAGCGTCCGCATACTTCATTTCTCCTCGGATCACTCCGTAGCATCCAACATTAACAACAATTTTCACCAACAATCAAACCAAAACACAACAAAGGCTCGATCTTTGAAGCTTAAGACACGGAAAACAGGTGAAAAACACAGCAGTATCCACCAACTCCAAAGGAGCCCAATGCAAGAATTTATAGCTGCGACAGGTAGTTTGGTGGGTTAGTATAAATGCTTAACATAAAGGGTTCCGAAATAAACAAACAAATTGCGAGTGAGAGTGAAATCGAGGGAAAATGGGGACAGTTGCAGCGAAAGATAAAAGTATTCCAAAGAAGGAACGGAAGTAAATAATCGAGAATGTGGGGACCTGTTGTGTCAAGTCAGGTAGTCCATGGCCACAGAATCGAAAAGCGAGAAATTCCCACGGATCAGTCTCGTCCACTTCTTACATATCTCCGCCATGGCCCAATTCTTTCGACGTGTCAATCT
>JAULKM010000012.1:14417288-14438723 GCA_032355605.1 Rubia tinctorum | reverse complement strand
CGTATAAATACATGACGTATACAGTAAAATACAGGGCGTGATATAGCAATGCCCTAAATAAAAACACCGTCGTATTCATTTCCGCCTATTTCATTTTATTAATCACAGTTCATTGGAATCATAAACTCCTATCACAAAATCAATTGATATTATGTAGGTTGACCCATCGATGTGGAACACTAATATTGTTAACAAGGCCGACCCTATCATTTTGTAGGCCTGAAGCAAATTAGAAAAAAAAATGGATCTCATATATAATATTAAGAGTGTATTATATTTGTAAAATGGGGCCTCAAATGTAAGGGGGAAATAATTATTGAGCCAGTTAATTAGAAAATATAATATTTACTAATTTTTTCATATATATATATATATAGTAAAAAAACTAAAAACGAGGTCCTTATATAGCTAAATATTTGGGGACCTGAGGCGAACATTTCAGTTGCCTCAGGTCTGGGCCGGGTCTGACTGTTAATGAAGGTAAAATTTTAGGAAAGACTGTTTTTTATAGGTATATGGAAAGACGGAGTTGAATTAGAATTATAGAATGGTAAAAGGTGTCAATTGCAATATTAAAATTTTAGTATGTAATGTGTAATAATTATAAGTTTAGAAAGTTTTAGGAAAATGGCCTTTCCACAAGTTTATGGACAATGCACAATGATTTTTACCATAAATTTTGTAATTTTTATAAAATTTATATATTTTACTTTAAAATTTAAAACGATTAATAATAAGTATTTTAATGTAAAAATAAAAAAAATTTACAAAATTTCAAAATTTAGTATGTAATTTAACAAATGCTGTGTATAAGGTAAAAAAAAATAAGTGACATGTCAATAAGCTTATGGATAGGCCGTCTGTCAGGAGATACGCTCTTATAAGTTTGTAAGCTTATGTTCAGGAGACACCTGTTAGGAGACACACTCTTATAAGTTTATGGTAAAAAATAAGTGGCATATCAATAAATTTATGGATGAGCCACATGTCAGGAGACACACTCTTGTAAGATTAATGCAACACGAAAATTTTATTTTAATTTTTTGTAATTTGCAGTTTAAACTTTAATTTTTTTTCATATTTTATGAAAATTCTGTCTTTCAAGAGTTGGAGGATTAATAAATTTTTTGCCAAAAATTACCTGCTACCACTAAACCTTCCTTCATTTACATTAATAATCGAATAAAAACAGAATTTCAGGTGAAGGAGGAGCCGGTGCACTTAAATTTGGCTCTAGCTAAAAAAATAAGATATACCATGTGCCAGTGGACCAACTACGATACTCTCTATTTTGACATTTATCTGCTAAATAAGAAGACGTGCTAAACTTCCACACAATATACCCCCAAAAATATAATAAAATAAACAAGGAAACAGCATTTCTGAATAAAATTGCAATATTGTACCACTAGACTTTCGGCTCAAAGGAACTTTCCATTTCTACAATAATTAAATAAAGGGATGTATGATTTTTAGAGTTGTTTAAAGTGACTCGGTGTATTCGTGTTCATCTCATGTTTCTGTTTTAGAGGTTCCATTTATTCGAATGTGTCAGAATTATGTTGTTCAAGATATTTACAGTTTGAAGAATGTAAATGGTAGTTGGATCAAGTGGTAATACAATTGTAGAATATATCTGTTTGATGTAGTGATATTAATGCATTATATGCTCCTCTTTGCCAATTAATTTCATAAAAAGTGAGTTAATATCCACGAATACGACATTACAATTTTCATTGAATATTTAATCTATAATAGTACACACGATAGTCTGATTGACATGTAATCTAGTTATCATTGTAATAGGTTGGTTATTACTGAGGCTAGTTAGGTTAGATGGAAATTTCAGGTATCATTTTCTCCGACCGACGAGAGAAAAAATAAAAACTATAACCAATCATGAAACAGAAGCCTAGATGTTGCTATCAATCATCGACCTCATTGTATAATTAGGGAAGCGATAATCATAACTGATCATTAAATTACTGTTTGGATGTCATAATCAAGTATCATCAACCTCCTTATGACTCCTAACAGAGATACGTAGTAATAGTTGGTCAGACCCTGGCACGTATCTTCTAAAATAGATAATACAATATTTCGTACTTCGCATGACCATTTTAATTAATTGACTTGTGATAAAAAGTGCATCCTTTAAAATTTATTTATGTACGAGATAATGGTATGAGTCCCTTTCTTATAAATAAAAATTAATTAATGATGAGTGTATGGAATTTGTGGTATAAAATGACCGCGTCTGTGAAGTTAGGTACTCGCTTTTCCTTGTTCAACTAACATTGACACTTTAAATTTAACTAGCCACATCTCAAGTTGAGTCAGCTTAGTGTGATTAAGTTATTTTATTTTATTAAAACTTGTTTTAGTAAAAATGTGTTAAAGTATTATTTAATTTAAGAGATGATCTTATATGAGACAGTCTAAACTTTAGGCATGAGTCTTTCTGTAAAAATTAGCATAAAAAATCATTTTCTCCAAATTTATTTGCAACTTTTAAAAGGATCTCATTCCAATCAAAATATTTAATAGTTACATAATAATTTCTACCTGAATTTTATGCTGCCTAAAACAAGATTTGTTGTTAATTTTATTTTAGTTTAGTTTTTTTTTCAAATTTCTTTTCAATTCATCTAAATTTATTTAAAGTCAGCTGGGTACAAACAACGTGAAAACGCTTTACCATCACTTAAAAGTTAAGACCCTATTCTTTTTGTCTAATTTATGTTGAACTGAACTAAACTAAACTAACCAACCGACATAAACTAAAATATAGTTGTAATTAAACTAAATTAAATTTTAATTAAAATTTATTAAAATAAAATGGAAATAAGTTGAAAATTACTTTAGATTTTATCCTCCTCATCAATCATACTCCCCATTTTTAGATTTTTTGGATTATACTCAATCATCACAAGTTGAAAAACAAAGGGCTTTCTCTTTTTCGATGGATATTTTAGGGTGTTGCAATTTCACACCCTTTATTTCAGTGTATACCCTTATATATACCTTATAACTATAAAATGTATTAAAATTAAATTAGAAAATAAAAAATTTAAATAAAAATTCAATTTAATTTTTTAAAAAACATGAATGATTAGTGGTGGCATGGGCAATTGCTGCCGCCGCCGGCGACTTTCTGGCGGTGGTCCGGCCAAATTTCCTGCCAATTTCGTCAGGCGAAATTTCAGCAGGTGATGGCCACCCAAATGCGAGCCACAAGGCAAAAAAATCAAATGCGAGCCATAAGATGAGACTCATGTGATAGAGCCACAAGTACAAATTTTTTGGTGTGAGCCATGCGATGAGAGCCACAAGTATAAATTTTTGGATGCGAATCATGTGATGGGAGCCACAAGTACAAATTTTCGAATGAGAACCATGCGATGAGAGCCATAAAAATAAATTTTCGGATGAGAACCATGTGATGAGAGACATAAGTACAAATTTTTGGATGAGAACCATGCGATGGAAACCATTGTCCGCTAGATTTCGTCAGAGTTTGGTCGGAAAGTCACATGAATATGATCGGAACTTGACCGGACCACCGCCGGAAAGTGGCCGGCCACCGCCTTCCGCTGTTGGAACATCGCCGGCGACTGCCACCCTACCACCACTAATAAATCATATTTTTAATTTAAAATTAAATTTATTATTTAAATTATTTTATTTTTATTTTAACTACATTTTGTATTTATAATGTATAAATACATGGCACATACAGTAAAATACATGGAATGAAATAGTTGTCCACATATTTTAATGTGTTTTTGGTAGCTAGAAGATTAGACTTGCAAATGGCCCTTTCATGACAACTGCCAATTTGCTCACCGTTTGCTGGCCTTAACCACACACTGAAAAAGAAGAACGACCCGAATTTCATTTTCCATATTTTACACCGTCCCCATCTCCATTCACCCACCTCTGTTTTCCCCTCTGACCGGAGACCCGCCGGATCTTCGTCGAAGAGATCAAACAGAGAGTAATGAGTCCCTCCAAAACCATCACTATCAAACATTCCTGACAGTGCCCAATTTACCAGGTCAAATGTTATTAAATTTTACAGCTCCTCGAACTATACCAGATGACAGCTCTTTAAATTTTGTTAAAGCTCCAAACTTTATCCTTAAAAACACATACATAAGAATCAGGACATTGTTTGTTTTGACAGTCTGTAAATGCCCCAATGGGGGACCAAACTTCGTATTCAATGCATAGGACAAGGCTCTCTGTGATTAACTTATGATTGGGATTTCCATTGACTTACACCATTATTTTTTTGGGTTTCAGATATCAACATTGTATGGTCAATCCACGCTTTCTTTTTGCCGACCATTTTGTTGGCTTGATATGAAGAGGATGAGGGTGCTGTGAGGAAACGGGAAAAATGGAGGGAGAGGGAGAAAGTATGGTGGGGCCTAGGGGCGATGATGAGGAGAGTATTGTTGTGTCTGTGAGATTGAGGCCTTTGAATGAGAAGGAGATTCTGAAGAATGATGTTTCTGATTGGGAATGTATCAATGATACCACTGTTATTTACAAGAATGCTAATCTTTCCGCCTCCGAGCGATCCATGTATCCCTCTGCCTATTCATTTGGTAAGTAGAGAGATGAGAAATTGATGTGTAGAATTTACTGTATTTTCTGGCATTCAGTTTCATGAATTTTCTACAGTTTCTGGTGTAATTTGAAGGTTTACAGTTCTTGTTTCTATGTCTGGTTTTTCTCTGATCTTCTATGCTTCCCATCCTTACGGTTCTAATTGATTTATGTGCTTTTCTTGTGTGTGCGTGTGTGTGTTATGGCTCCTTCTGTTGATAATAAGTGGTTTAGTAATGCTTGAAGTACTGTCATGGCAATCAATAGTGAGTTCATAAGTTTGGAACTTTTCTTGTTTTTGCTTTTCCCCCATCATTTTGGTTCTAGGCAGGATATGGAGGATTGTTTAATTGTTTCATCAGGTCTGATGATGTGTGTTTGAGGGTGCTTTGGTTCCATGCTGTTTTGATGAGTTTGGAACTTTTCTTCTTTCCACCATTTTGATTGTAGACAGGGTATTCAGGACTAATTGTACTACGAGGCAGGTCTATGATGAAGGAGCGCGGCAAGTGGCTCTTTCCGCGGTCAGTGGAATCAACGGTAAGGAGAAGTTCTGGACATCTGTCCTATATTAATCTCAGTTCAGCCGATGTATGACTGATATGATATGATGGATGCTGTCTTCACTTTTCAGCCACTGTTTTTGCGTATGGACAAACAAGTAGTGGAAAAACATACACCATGAGTGGCATTACTGAATATACCATTGGAGATATTTATGATTATGTACAGAAGGTAATCTGTTTCCACCCTATTATTTGTCCTTTGTTATTTCTTTTATAAACTGTAATCTGAGAGCATGAAATGGATCGTTTGCAGCACGGCGAGAGGGAATTCATTCTTAAGTTCTCTGCAATGGAAATCTACAATGAATGTGTTAGAGACCTCCTCAGTACAGATACCTCACCTCTTAGACTTCTCGATGATCCTGAGGTAAAGTTCTTGCTGTCAAGTTCTTAGTCATGCTTTTCGAAACACTAGTAGTTATATATGGATCTTATCAGAGAGGCACCGTTGTTGAAAAACTTACTGAGGAAACCTTGAGGGACTGGGATCATGTCATGGAGCTCCTATCTTTCTGTCAAGGTAAGGATTGATAAAAGGAGTCAGTTATTTAATTTCAGTGAAAAGTCTGTATTCTAAATGCAAATATACGGTTTCAGCTCAAAGACAGATTGGGGAGACTGCTCTGAACGAGACGAGTTCCAGATCTCACCAAATAATCAGATTGGTATGTTTATCTGACAGAATCAATTGTTTGTTTTGATTCATGAGCTTAAACTCCAGAATAATCGTAATCTCCTTCCATTTGCAGACTATTGAAAGCTCGGCTCGTGAATTTTTAGGCAGGGACAACTTCAGCACTCTTACAGCTTCTGTGGTATGAATTTAAGTTCTTTGAGTACAATGGTTTTAGCTGCAATTCAGACACTGATGTGGGTTGGTGAAAGCTGTCATACTTATTCTTGTCCTGTTTTAATTTAGAATTTTGTAGATTTGGCCGGAAGTGAGCGTGCATCTCAGTCATTGTCAGCAGGAACTAGATTAAAAGAAGGCTGCCATATTAATCGCAGTTTACTAACCTTAGGAACTGTCATTCGCAAGCTAAGGTAGTCAGGAACCTGATATTTAGCCCTTTTTTGTTTCATGTTTAAGGTTAGTTGTACCCTGCCATTTGTTTCTAATTTAAATATGCATTCTTGCATATGATACAGCAAGGGGAAAAACGGGCACATACCCTTCAGAGACTCCAAGCTCACGCGCATTTTGCAATCATCCTTAGCCGGCAATGCCAGAATAGCCGTCATTTGCACAATGAACCCTGCAAGAACTCACGTTGAACAATCAAGAAATACTCTTCTTTTTGCAAGTTGTGCTAAAGAAGTTACAACCAATGCTCAAGTGAATATTGTTATGTCTGAAAAGGCGCTCGTAAAGCATTTGCAGAGGGAGCTATCCAGACTAGAGAGTCAATTGCACAGTCCAAGAACTACAATTGCAACAGTAGATTATGCGGCACAACTTCGTGACAAAGACCGGCAGATTGAACAGGTACTGGGTTCTCAACACTTTGTTTTCATCTTCAACTTTTTGAACTTTCTGAACAATTTTGAACTTTGTAGCTTGAGAAGGAGGTAAAAGATTTGATTCTGCAGCGAGACATCGCTCAATCTCAAGCTAAGGATTTGTTAAAACTTCTAGGAGGGGACAACAGCCCACTGATGAGGGTAAGTTCTTGGTTTTGAAGCTAAATGCTCTTTTGCGTAAGTATCGTTTCTTCGAGCTAAAAGTTTTCCATAACCATCTGCATCAGGTTGGTTTAGGACAATACCCCAACTTGCGAATCCACGAGTCGCCAGCAGATTCTCGAAGATTTTCATACGGGCACAGCAGAAGTAGCTCCGAATGCAACTCCATTCAAATCCCAGACTCGGATAACCTTTCAAACAACGATACACTTCCCCGAGTGTGCGTTGGCACTTCCAGTTTCAGTGAGAGTGAATCATTTCAGGCATGGGAGGAAATGGAAAGGCGAAGCAATGCATCATCGGAAGATTTGTGCAAGGAAGTCCGCTGCGTAGAGCTAGATGAGGTAGTGGAATCCCTATCTAATAATAGAGACACCGCGACTAAACAGCCCGTGCCTCCAATGGATGAAGAAGAACGACCACACAAAGAACTCGCGTATCAACAATCAGAGGAAGATCACAACAATAAGGCGGAATCACCAAATTCGAAGGATGAGAAGGAGTTGCACTGTGTTGATTCTCCATTCAAGGATTTCCTTAAAGAATGTGAAAGCTTCAAGTTAACCAGAAGCAGAAGCTGCGAAGCAAGCATTTACACTGACTGCACGCCACCTAATGGATCGGAAAGAGAGTTCACAGCAAGACCGGATCAGGCTATGGAAAAAAGGAAACCGCTGAAGTTTCATTTAGATGCCGAAAAATCATCAAGTACAGATTCTCACCCTTCTCCACAAACAATTCTTGATGTTGAGTTTGAAGGAGGAGTAGGAGAGAAGTCTTCGGGAGATCAATGTGATGACAACACTGATGCATTCAGCAAAACCGAAGAACCTCATCAAGAAACTGATCAAGTCCCTGATACTCCAGTAAGTTATACTCACTTTTTTGGCATTGTCTAAATCAAGATGACATGAAATCTTTAGCCTCATTATCTGTATCACGTGTTTTTTTCCAGACAAAAGAGCCTGCAGAAATAGCCATGAAACCTTCAAAGAGCACGAAAAATGTGGGGTTGGATCCAATTGAAGATGAAGATGAAGATGAAGATGAACACGAACAAGAACACAGAGGGCTTACCAATTGGCCGACAGAGTTCAAGAGGCTTCAAAAGGACATTATCCAACTTTGGCACACTTGCAACGTTTCCCTGGTGCACAGAACCTATTTCTACCTCTTATTCCAGGGGGACCCTACGGATGCTATATACATGGAGGTGGAGTTCCGCAGAATGGCCTTTCTGAAGGGCATATTCGCTCGCAGAGAAAAAACCATTGTAAATGGTCACATTGTTACACTTAGTTCAAGGTAAAGCTCCTTCTTCTATTTCCATTATTGCAGAATGTAGTTCAGAAGCAAATGTATGTAAGTCCCCGGTGTTTCTTGAACTGCAGCATTAAGGCTCTTCGTCATGAAAGGCGGATGCTAAGCAAGCAGATGACGAAGAAGATGTCCGAACTAGAAAGGGAGGAGCTGTACTTGAAGTGGGGAATCGGGCTCGATTCAAAACACAGGAGGTTGCAATTGGTGCATCGGTTGTGGTCTTTCACTTCGGACATGAACCACATTACTGAGAGCGCCAATGTTGTTGCGCAACTGGTTGGTTTCATCGAGCATGGTCAGCACACTCCTAAAGAGATGTTCGGGTTGAACTTCACTCCACGAAGCACGTCGAAAAACTACAGCTTTAAACGCAGTTTGATCTCTTTGTTGTGAGAACTGGTGTGTTGCGTGTTTTTGGTTGTCATTGATTGCAGATTCATTATTATAGGAAGTATTGTGCTAATAAATGTTGCCAGGATAGAATTTTGTGTATTTACTGATGATCATATGCCTCCCTCGCTCATACAGTCTTGCAGGCCATATTATTAGCCCATCTTAATCAGATTTGTCTTTGCAGGCTCCAACTTTTTCTGTTTTCTCTAATCACAAAACTTTGTTCTCTCCTCACTATCTGCACTTCAATTCACTGAAGGTTTAGTTAGTTACTATTTATTTTAGTCTATTATTATATTTATTACTACTATGTTAATTTTATTTAAAATCAATTCAGTTTAGTTTTTTTTTTAAATCAGTTTGAGGGAACGTGACTTAACTTTAAGTTTATTTCAACTATAATAACTACAATAAATCCATGTTCTCTAAAGTTTATTTGAATTGAATTCAACTGAATCGAATTGAACTGAACTAAGAATACGTGGGTTGAAAAATAGCAGCAATATGACTAAATTAAATTAAATTTCACTAAATTAAATTTCCACTAAAATGAACTAAACTAAAGTGAAATGAAGACAAATTCTAGAGAATGGGGCTTAAAATGAAACATATTTTAGAATAACTAGCGGAGTACAATCGTGCGTTGCGCGATATTATTAATTAAAATATTAGGATTACGTTTTTTGAGTTCGTCTCTTGAAAGACAGTCTTTCCATAAGTAATGGAAAGACCAAAGTTTAAGTGCAAATAAGAAGAAATGAAGATAACATTTTTGGGTTGCATGAATCGCGTTATAAACTTTACAACTACTACACGTTGCATAGTAAAATTTCAATATTGCAAGTAAGACCTTTTACCTTTTATTATTCTAATTAAACTCCGTCTTTCTATAAACCTATGGAAAGACGGTTTTTCCCAAAACTTTGCCAAGTTTTTTTTACATGTTGTGTCTTACATTTAAATTAAAAACAAAGAATTTTATTTAAAATTTTAGTCATTTAAGGAAAACTATATGAGATAGTTTGAAATCGTTAAATATTGAATACAGTAAAATTTGATTATTTTTATTTCATTCAAATTATTTTAAAAGTAATTTTTTATATGTTGAGATTCATTTTAAAAGGCTATCATGATTATATTTATCTCATTGCAATAAATAAAAGTAAATATCAAATGACCTTATTAGTTTCACAAATTATAAAATGGTCTCATTTAACAGTTAGTCGATCTAAAATAAGACATTGTCATGTATAAATTAATAAATAAATAATATGTATACATATTTCTATCAGAAGTACTCAATTAGTGTATAATTTTTTTAAACATTTTATTATTTCAGATTATGTATTTCTTTAAATTTTATTCAATGATATATATATATATATATATATATATATATTACAATGAGATATTTATGGTGTTAATTATATCTTTATAAGTTATATATTTTATTAAGTTATGATTGATTATATATAGTAAAGAATTAAAATTAGTAACATATTATAATATTAGCGTATAAGTTATGATTGATTATATATAGTAAAGAATTAAATCAGCACCATATTATAATATTAGTATGTTATTTTTAGACAACTTAGCTTTAAATTAGTCAAAATAATTTCAATATCCCCGATTCACAGTATCATCCAAAAATTAAACAATTTATGTTTGGGATTGGGAATAGTAAATTGTCTGAAATTCTTAAAAGTTCTGAAATATGACTAGTCAATAACCAACCTCATTTTTTACTAAATACATTTTCACTAATGGAGTAGCAAATAAACAACCTTGGAATCTACAGTATTGTTTTTCTCTCCCTTTTTGTGAAGTCAAGTGGGTAGTAAGCCAATATTCCCTTCACAATTGTTGTACAACTTTAACGATATCTTTCTCGACTTTCCCTACCTTCGTTACTTATTTCCTTTCATTTTCCTAATTAACCTTGAACCAAACAAATTAAGATTTTTAAAATATTCCTTTTTTTCTTCTTCTTTCCAATTGTGCTTCCTTTCCATTTTTCTTTCTCAAACCAAACGGTCTTAAATTCGAAACTCAGAACACAGTTTTGTCAGCATCAGAGAACTCGATCGATCGTGTAATAACATGGTGCGCGAGGTTCTAATGACCGGGAACAGTTACGTCGACAGCAATTCGGAGCCGCCGTTAGTCGCGAAAGAAAGCTGGAAGGTGATCTGCAGAGCCATGACGGCAACGCTGGTGATATTCGTCACGGTTTTAATGGTCCGATTTATAGTCACGTCGTTGCCGGAACTGAAATCCCGGCACGGGAATGAGAAGGCGCTGATGGCAATGGCGATCGTGTTTGTCGCGATTTTGGTTCCGTTCGCGGTTTGGCTGGCCTGGTCTGTTCTGGTGGATTGTTGGAAAGTTTGTTGTGGCACTGGGGAGCCTTCCGTGATTCAAGAAGCTCCATCAGCTACAAAAGATGGTCATGACTTCGGACCAGATCAAGTGTAGCTATCTCGTATACATAATACATCTGCCCTAATCTAACCTTTTATTTTTTATTGGGGGTAATCATTTAATTATTTTAAAGAACATTAATCATGGGTATTTTTATTATGCTTTGGATTTTCCACCTAATTTAAGATTATTTCACCACTTTCGTGCAAAACATAATACAGAGTGTTATTTTAATTATTACTTTTTACCATGTGATCTATTTTACTCCCTCTGTGTCTTTCATATTAACACCTGTTTTAAACCCACATGCTTTTGAACACTATAGTTTTTGTTAGGAGATTGTATGGTGGCAATTGAAGGAGAAAACAAAAGAACATAATAAGTGTATGACAATCGTCCAAATCTTATCAAATAGAAAGAAAATGATTTCAGTGAAACATTCCGGTTACGAAAATTGTGCCACTTATACTCCCCGCCAAAGGTTAAATTGCACGGAATCTTTTTCACGCTTATAATTTTTTTTTATCTAACCCTCAATATATTTAAATACGTGTATGATAACGATAAACAAAAAGTTATCCACTTTTCTTCTCCCCACCTTGCGGAATGAGTTTTTCTAATAAAAAAGTAAGAATAAATTATTGAAAATTACAATCTCCTTTATTTGAGTTTTAAAATATAGAAGAATATATATTATAAAATATAAATATATTTAATTTATATCTCAATTCACATGTATTAACATATGAATGGACCAAACCCTTGTTGAGTGATTTCGGCTTGCTGATTGTTTTAACTGATCTGCTGTTTTCAACACACAAAAAAAATGATCTGCTTAGGATCCAATATGTTTATGACTCATTTATAATATTAGTCGAGTTATCCGTATTAGTGAAGCAGGCCAAAGAGAGAATGTGTTCGAAAATGAAAAAATGAATAGAATTTTTAGGATCAGAACATTATATGGAATATGTAAGGGATGAATTAGACATTTCAAATTTTACAAAATTTTATTTTTTAATTAGGAGAGCAAATCAATATTTTCCAACAATTTCGGTCAAGAACTCAAAGTTCGGGATCATTTTGGCTCTTTCAAATGAGTCCAAAGTCAATTTGGCAGTATTACAATAATGAGATTCTATCATAAAACCAATTAATAATATGCATGGGTGATATGTGATCTTATATATTGAGTCGTAACTCTGCCAACAACCGATGTGGGACGCTAACAAGCCCAAAGTCCGGGATCATTTTGGCACTTTCAAATGAGTCCAAAGTCAATTTGGCAGTATTGAGTCGTAACTCTGTTAACAACCGATGTGTGACACTAACACGCTCCCCTCACGCTCAGCGGTATTAATCATCGCGCAAACATGAATATAAAGGGGGTCGCGGGCCCGTGGGCTCTGATACCATATTAGAATCATAGGCTTCTATCATAAAATCAATTGGTACTATGTAGGGGTGATCCATGATCTTATATATTGGGTTGTAATTATGTCAATCACCGATGTGGGACACTAACATGCAGTTTTAAAAAAATTGGGATTGTTTCGACACTTTTAAAAAACATACAAAATGATTTTCACACATTTTCTAATGTTGAATTTTTTATAACATAAGTACACAAATTAGTGCGACCAACGATGAATAAATATAGAGGCATGCAGTACCGTATTGTTTCAAACTAAAACGGACCTACCATTGAAATTCCTCCAACGGGCACTTTCCACCGCAAATTGGAGAAATCCAGCCGCAAACTCTCCAAAACTGTAGAGCTAATACAACCTAACGAAGATAAAAATTGGAGGCATAGGTCGAGTAGGAGATTGCAAATATGACATGTAAACCTTTTGATAAGTTCATTTGTGGGAGGATCACCCCACATTGTGTGAGCCAAATGAGGTAAACTAATTTAGAAATGTTAAAAATATGAATTATAGTTGTTAAGTAGGAGTTGTGCAATATAAACCTGATATCAAAATATAACGAACAAGTCTAATGAAAATGAGAACACTTTGTGACTTTTGACTTGAAAGAAAAATGCAGGCAACAACTTTTTGGCGCTGGATAAAACGCTGCAAATAACTTATCCGTGTCAAATTTATGCTTGGCGCTCAAAACACAGCTTAAAAGCCTCACCTGCAACTGTTACTTATTATGAATTGAATTTTACAGATGGGATAACTGACGAAATGCATGAGCTGCCTGTTGGTGTAATCGTAAACACTCAAAGCCATGATTTATGACAACCACTTCTGCAGTATTTACTATTTCGTACTTCATCCGTTCCAAGTATTTCCCCCATTTCACTGCACTTGACACATATATTTTTTACCTGAATTATTAATGAATAAAATAAATAAATAAAATTGAGTTTAAAATAATAAAAAAAGTAAAATGAATAGGTAAAATTGAAAGCAAAAAAGAAAGTGTGCAAATATATTATTTTTTTAAAAAACTAAAAAGGAATATTGTGCCTAATATAATAAAACAACAGGGGTAGATATCTTGTTTTTTTATGTTCCAAACAAAAGTTTTGTTTTTATAATTAAATAAAAATAAAATCTTCGCGACACCATTCCATCTTATTCAAAGTTGACAAATTACTATGGCTGCAACTTTAAATTTTGATGCAATTCAAAAAGTGAAGAGAAGGCTCTCCCGCCAAGAAAGGAACAATATGACCTCAATTGGCTCACTCACTTTACTGTGGTCATCTAGTTAGTGTGACACCAAGATTTTGAGTGGCCCACTTGGTTTGAATTTGCAAAACAACCACACTTAAAGCTTCCCTACCTCTCACCGGAACCCGTTTTACTAACATTGACTCACTGATTTTTGGCACTTGAATTTAAAAAAAGATATAGTTAGTGATGAAAAATGTTTTGAAAGAATAAAATATAAATTAAGTGGATACAAATAATTTAAATGTATCAAAAAGAAAGAGTCAATATTAAAAAAATATAATAAAAAAAAGTAAGTTATTGTTAGGAAATCTAAAGCAAGTGGCGTTCATCACATTTTTAAAAATTAAGTTGATGCATACAAAGGGCCACATCATAGACAATCCCACAGTCCGAAATTTCCGATTGATCTATTTGACTAGAGAAATTGCAAAAGGAAAATTCGCTTATGCAAAAGCTGAGTCCAGATGCCCAAAAGGAGGAGAAAGGCAAAGGGACAGGTAAACAAAGCCCCAACAAATATTTTCTTAACTGCAAAAGCTACCATATCACATTAGTAAGTAATTAATTATTTTCTGAATACTGTTTAAAATATTCAATTATGAACTATAATTGCTACCTCCTCCGTTTTACTTTCCACTTTCTTAAAGTTTTTTCTCACAGTATTTATTTTTTTACGTCGATTCACTTTTCTACCACTCAATTTTCTCATATTTACTACTCCCTCCGGTTTCCTAACACTGGTTTCATTTCTATTGTTGTTTAGTTTTTTTTTAACAATGGTCCCTTCCCTTCTTGGCAAAGTTTAGGTTATTTTCATCCACTCAATTACTTTTTACTTTCTCAATACAATTTCCATCACTTATTTTACTTTTCTTAAATAATATGTCATTTTGTTTAGGGACAGTGTTAAGGAACCAGGGGAGTATGTGTGCATTGTAAAAAAATATATAGTGTAGGACGGAGAGAGAACCTGCTTTTTAGTTGAGTTTAGGACCACAAATGTCTGAATAATTTGGTTTCAATACTAACTCAAATATCAACTTGAGGACACTTGTCTTGAAACCCCCATTTAATTCTCATTCAAAAACAGTGCTACCTGGCTGTTTTACTTCAATTTTTTTAACAATGAATATGACCAGCTGAAGCAGATCTGTCCTTATCAGCAACCCACAAACTCGATAGAGTATCAAATGATTTTCTGCTTTGGGTTTTTCCTTTATTGTACCAAATGATATGGTACGCCCCTTAAGTATTTGTAAATCTTAACTTAAATCACAAGAACTGTCCTTTACAATGATCACAAATGACAAGGCCCCCCATAATCTGCATTAATAACTAAAGGAAACCTATTGAAAACAAATGCTCCATCTTTTTTCATCATATTATTAATACGTCACTTTTGAGTATTAAAATTTAGGAAAATGTTAAATAAATGATTGAGGTTGAATTAAAAGAAGAAAAATTAAAAATTAGGGATGTAATAACCTTAAATTTAGCATAGATAAAAAGTGTCAAATATTGGAGTGTTAATCAGGTTAAGTGTAGAGATGTACTAAAATTATACATGAGATACTTTATGTAATTTTAAAAACTTTAGTAATAGGGTAAATTGGGTAGTTTAATATTTATTTTTATTTTTTGTAATGAAATTTCTACAACTTAAAAAATTAAAATTTATAGCAATGTATACATAATATAAATTGAACCATTTATCTAACAATTAGTCTGTCTAACGATTGAATTTCTCAAATTTTTGTTGAATCGCTAAAATAGATACTCATTCCTTTCATCTTTCATTGACACATTTGCCATTTTGGGATATTCATTTTTATTTTGACACAGTTCAAGTATGATATTCTTAAATGTTATATTCACCATTCAATTTACTCTTTCAACTTTCCATTCAATTTGCACCACACAATTAGCATCTCTTAAAACTTTGTATTTCCCCTGTTTTGTTATTTATGACACACTTACTATAAATGGATGTTTTCTTTTATTTGACGCTCTTTCCATTTTTGGCAAGATTCCTTCAATTTTATCCACTCATTCTACTTTTTTACTTTCTACATTCAATTTCATTCATTCATTTTCTTCACCTAAATCCAAACACATAAACTTATGGTGTCATAAATAGAAAAACGGAGGGAGTACTCCCTAATCTCTAACTATGTTTAACCTTTTCTTTTGGGATGTTTTTTTTTGTTTCTTCCCCCGTTGGCAAATTCTAAATTGTTTTCATTCACTTAATTTACTTTTTACTATTTTAATATATTCTCCAGAACTATTTTTTTAAAAAAATTTAAGTGCAAAAAGTAAGTGATCAATGTTAGTTAATAGGAGAAAGTAACAAAAAGAGAAGTGTCACGATTAAATAAATAAGGTGAGTAGGAATAATATGAATTAAAAGGGCTGATTAATACAAAGCAAAGCAAGAAAGAAAAAGATTATGGTCTGAGCCTACTGCTAGTCTGAAAGTCAATGTAGATGCCTCGTGGATATCATAACAAAAACATGTTTAGGAATTATTGTTAGAAACTCTATAGGTAATGTTGTGATGGCAAAGATTTGCGCAATGATGTTTGATTCATCTTTTGATGCTGAACTTCATGCTATTGCCCAGGGTATTCTGTTATGCAGGAACATAAGTGATGGATTGTTTTGCATTGAAACTGATAGTGTAAATGCTATGAAAGCGGCTCTGAATTCTACTACCGCTCCTTGAAATCTTTCAATTTAGCACACTATGTGAATCCCTGTTAGGTGGACTTTCAATTATAAGTGTTAAAAGGCAGGGGAATACATTTGCGGATAAACTAGCAAAGAAAGGTCTGACTAATTATCCATCTGATTTAACTTTGAATTCACGAACTATGCCTCGGGAAGTTACATGAATTATTTGCTTAGATAAGATAGGATTGCCATCTCTTAGAATAAATGAAAATCTTACGTAGAATGGAATCTACTCTTTTTTTTCATTTGCAAATACATTGGCTACATGAGAACTATTACAATTGTACTGCTGGATTTCTGTGTTTCGCAAAGAAGATACGGACTAATTTGGAGCCAACTGAAACTATACACAGGAATTCAGCACTTTTGGATCTCAGTCATCTTCAAAGCTGGAACCAAAGTCTTTTTGAAGTTATGCAAGTTTGGCCTATTTAATCATAGTTTAGAGGTGCACTCATTCTTATAGCCCGTTTGACTTTTGTATAGAAATATATAGATGATTTCATTGGATGTCTAGCCTAGATCTTGCTAACACAGTGTGGAGGCAGATTATAGGAAACAGGTCCAAAACAACCTCTTATCTATTATACTCTAAAATAGATGCTACACATCTCTATCATTGTAAATCTTACTCCTTAGTTTGATCCATTTTAGGGGTTGGAGTACCAAATAAAGCACTCACATCTACCTACAGATGGATGTTTAATTTTTTTTTAAAAAAACAACAAAGAATCCAATGATTCAACCCATAAAACTGCCAAGTGCCAACCCATTACAATCGTGGATTGCTATATTACGCCCTGTATTTTACTAGTCCACGCCTTGTATTGATACTTTTCAAAATACTATGTGTATTTGGAATTAATTTAAATAATTTAAAAATTAATTATTATGTATAATAAATTATCCAAAAAATCCGATCAATTGACCGGCCATTTTTCAGGCCACTTCCCGACCAATGGACCAACGGCGATCGACCATAGTTTGGGCTTTTCCCAACGACTTTTCTGGTCATATACCTCAGAATGTACGACCAAAATCATGGGTAACCGGTGGCTCGTTTTCAGGCGTCCCTTAATGACGAACTTTCTGTGGGTCTCAAAGGGTTGGAGCTCATTTTTCCGGCGTCTCTAATGCCAAACTTCTAGTGGGTCTCGAAGGATTGGAGCTCGCCGGTGGATGTTCGTTGGGTTGGAGCTCGCCGGATCTCTGCCTGGCTCTTGGCCCGACTCTCGTTTTTGGTTTCTCCGCCCGGTTCTTGTTTCCTCCGCTTCCGGCCCGACTCTCATTTCTCGTTTCCCCTTCCGGTTCTCTTTTCCTCTGCTCCCGGCCCGACTCTCGTTTCCCTGCTCGGTTCTCGTTTCATCCGCTCCCCCGACTCTCATTTCCCCCGCACCCCTGGCTCTCATTTCCCCCGCACCCTGGCTCTCATTTCTTCCCGCTCCCCCCCGCTCTCGTTTCGTTTCGTTTCAAAGCCACGATTCTCTATTCTTCCCCAGAATAGGCTGGGGACGGGGGTTTCCTAGCGTGACTGGGCTGAGAACGAAGGTGGGGGAGGGTTCTTTCCAACGAAGCTTGGCTCGAGACGAAAGGAAATAGGATGCAGGCGGTGGGGGATTGAGCTGGGTACAACGGGATTAGTTGTGCGTTGGCTTTCCGGCGAGTCTGCCAACGATGACGGTGGCCAATGATTGATGCGAGGAAGAAGAAGAATTAGGAGTGTTGAGTTTTTAAACATAATTTTTAATTTTTTTTTATGAAATTTAATTAAGGACTACACATGTATATATACGTAATAGTGGAAATATATGGCTTATCAATACCCTTCCAATTCCAAATGACTTTTGCAGTCACAGTCGCATGTTGAAAAGAGATTTTGGAGCAACACACTCGCACACTATACTCACTCACTCCACCACAGTCTCCCACTCTCCCACTCTACACTGTGTGAGAGAGACTGATATCATTAAACTCCTTTGTCTCCTTGCGTTTAAAACCCCCAAACAGTGCGCCACTGGTGGCGCAACCACATGGCACCACCCATCTTCCTCACGCCACCGCTGTTGACCTCATAGGATACCCTCAAACCCGAAGCTCCGGCGGGTTCCCGTAACTCCCATGGCCGCCGCCGGAGCCATTTTCCTGTGTCTGTTCATCTCCAGCCGTTTCTTGTTCGGCTCCGCCGCGGACGATGGCGGAGCCGACGCCGAGATCCGGGCGCTGACGGCTTTCAAGGCCAGCCTGCGGGACACACTCGGCGCACTCGACGGGTGGGACCCGGCGACCCCTTCGGCGCCGTGTGACTGGCGCGGGGTGTTCTGTAACGACGGGTACGTCAGCGAGCTTCGCCTCCCGCGCCTCCAGCTCAGCGGCGCACTCAGCCCGCAGATTGCTAACCTGCGCATGCTGCGAAAGTTAAGTCTCCGGTCGAATTCGTTCAATGGTACCATCCCATCGTCCCTCTCCAAGTGCATGCTTCTGCACTCTCTGTTTCTGCAGGACAATTCGTTTTCCGGCGAACTTCCGGCGGAGCTCTCGAACTTGACCAATCTCCAGGTGCTCAACCTCGCCGGAAACCATCTCTCTGGTGGAATCCCCGGCGACCTGCCGAGGGAGCTCAGATACTTCGACCTCTCCTCGAACTCGTTCTCCGGCGAGATACCCAGAGGCATCGCGAATGTCACGCAGATCCAGCTTATTAATTTGTCTTTCAATAACTTCTCCGGCGGGATTCCGGCGGCCGTGGGAGAGCTTCAACACCTGGAGTACCTCTGGCTGGACTACAACAATCTGGAAGGTACATTGCCGTCGGCGGTGGCTAACTGCTCCTCCCTCGTGCATTTCAGCGCCGAGGGTAATACCATCTCCGGCGTACTCCCGTCGGCCATTGGCGCACTCCCTAAGCTTTCCGTCGTTTCTCTATCTCATAACAATCTCTCCGGTTTGCTTCCAGTGTCTTTATTCTGTAACGTGTCTATATATTCTCCTTCCATAAGAAATCTTCAGCTAGGGTTCAATGAGTTCACTGGTATAGGTGCAGGTTCAGCAGAATCCGGTAAATGTTTCAGTGTTTTGGAGGTTTTGGACCTTCAGCATAATCGAATGAGCGGTAATTTCCCTCCATTTTTACTGAATGTCACCACATTGACCGCAATGGATGTCTCAGGGAATAGTTTTTCGGGTTCTTTACCCGAAGAAATCGGTAACTTACAGAGGTTGGAGGAGTTGAGGATGGTGAATAACTCATTTGAGGGTGAAATCCCTGTTGGAATGGCTAACTGTAGAAACCTAAAAGCTCTAGATCTTGAAGGGAATAGGCTTACTGGGGAAATCCCTGCATTTTTCGGTGTGTTGAATGGATTGCGGATATTATCTTTAGGTGGGAATGATTTGAAGGGATCAATTCATACTAGTTTAGGAAATATGACTCAGTTGGAATCACTTGATTTAAGAGATAATGGTCTGAATGGGAGTTTCCCTGATGAATTACTAAGATTGAGTAACCTGAGTATGTTGAATTTGGGTGGAAACAAATTGTCCGGAAATCTGCCCTCGGATTTCAGGAGCTTGATGCACCTGTCTGTGCTGAATTTGAGTGGAAATGGTTTTTCTGGGGATGTTCCAGCAAGCATTGGGAATCTGTATAAACTAACCTCTCTTGATTTGAGCAAGCAGAATTTATCAGGGGAGCTGCCGGTTGGTCTCGCGGGTTTGCCTAATTTGCAGGTGATTGCATTGCAGGAGAATATGTTAACTGGTGATGTACCTGAGGGTTTCAGCAGCTTGATGGGATTGAGGTACTTGAATCTATCTTCCAATTTGTTTGGGGGCAATATTTCGTCTACTTTTGGGTTCTTGAAGTCTTTGGTAGTTCTGTCACTGTCCAATAATCACTTGTCCGGTTTAGTACCCGCGGAGTTGGGGAATTGTTCCGCTCTTGAAGTGTTGGATTTGCATTCCAACTATTTCAATGGGAGTGTACCTGCTGAACTATCTGGATTGCCGCATTTGAATGTTCTTGATCTTGGTATGAACAATCTCACTGGTGAAATCCCGGGAGATCTTTCAAATTGTTTGTCTTTGAGTGTTCTTTCATTGGAGGGAAATCATCTTTCTGGTCATATTCCAGACTCGTTGTCAAAGCTGTCAAATCTGACAACGCTCAACCTTTCCTCGAACAATCTGACTGGAAGCATCCCAGCAAATCTCTCTCTCATTGCATCCTTGAAGAACCTCAATGTTTCCAACAACAATCTGGAAGGTGAGATCCCGGTGATGGTGGGATCAAGGTTCAACAGCTCTTCGAGTTTTACTGGCAATAACGCGCTGTGTGGACAGCCATTGGAGAAGAGGTGTGATGAAGATGGGAAAGGCGATAGCAAGAACCGCCTAATCATGTTCATCGCTGTGGCGGCGAGTGGGACTTTGTTGACACTGTCATGCTGTTGTTTCTACGTCTACAGTCTCATGAGATGGCGCCAGAAGCTCAAGCAAGGATCCACTGGCGAAAAGAAGCACAGTCCAGCTAGAGCAAGCACAAGAACAAGCGGAGGCCGTGGTAGTGGGGACAGTGGAGGTCCAAAGCTAGTCATGTTCAACAACAAGATCACATTGGCAGAAACCATCGAAGCCACGAGGAACTTTGACGAGGAAAATGTCCTAAGCAGAACAAGATACGGAGTCTTGTTCAAGGCGTGCTACAACGATGGAATGGTGCTCTCGATTCGCAGGCTTTCTGATGGATCATTAAGCGAAAGCATGTTCAAGAAAGAAGCTGAATCTCTCGGAAAAGTGAAGCACAGAAACCTAACAGTTCTTCGTGGATACTACGCTGGCTCTCCTGATGTCAGACTTCTAATCTTCGACTATATGCCTAATGGAAATCTCGCCACATTGCTTCAAGAAGCATCCCACCAAGATGGACACGTCCTGAATTGGCCAATGCGTCACCTCATCGCGCTTGGGATTGCCCGGGGGCTGGCTTTCCTCCACAATGCCGCCATGGTTCATGG
>JAULKM010000012.1:14399206-14410345 GCA_032355605.1 Rubia tinctorum | reverse complement strand
TCTCACATAATGATATTTGTATCTATATACTGATTAAAATTTATGGTCAAATGTGTCTTGAGAAAATTGACCAAAAAGTGTGCAGATTGAACTGAGACAGAGGGAGTAATTAATATTCAATTTAATTTTGTAAATTTGTAATTTTGTCCATTTACAATTGTTACGAGCTAGCAATGCTAGTTCCAAGTTTGATAGGGGCGAGAATTGAGTAGGGCGTTAGGAAATGGGGTAAATTCATAATTGCCAATAATAGAGTCGACGCAGAAGCAGCTCGTGCACAAAGACAAGTGCACTCAAAATCTTCCATACAAGTTTCCCAGTGTGACCAGCTAACTTTGATGAATTGATGTAAAAGAAAGAAGAGAAGAAAAAGCTTTTCACAAAAGTCATCCCAATTGTAACAACAAAGATTGTTCATCAAGCCTTATTTTTAAGAATCAGAATATATTTTCAAAAAATCATTTCAAGACTACCAACCTCTTATTGATGAAATTCATCTACGACGACAAATCCTTATTCACATCGCAAATAATCACAAATATCCAATGCTAACGTAGTTTAATGGAAGTGCGTCAATGCATCAAAAGAGGCTTACATGATCGAAAGACACCCACGTAACCTGGTAGGTGGTTAAGTGTCTGGTTAAATGTTGCATAATCGTGATCAGTTTGAATTCTAACAGTTGCAGTGTTGAAATTTGATTTCTTGTGGGCACGCTAAGAAGTAACTACCAGACTGACCTTTTGACACCACAATCACCCCACGATAACAGGATGACGGGCTCTGAAGGAAAGGAATTTTACATTTTGATCCATATATACATGATTGAAAGAGCTTGACTCCGTAGCTTAATATATATGTATATTTATTTCAACAGAATAAAAATCCAGTTTGTCATTTCCAAACGCGGTATAATGGATGATGCGAACTTGAATGTCGGACCCCTCCACTAAATAAGATCCTCCATTACAGTATTACACACGGAGAGATCCATCAATTGATATCCAAATCCACCACATTTGGTAACAGTTCCCATCTATCACTGTGTCAGAATAACAAAAAAACAAACATAGACTTCTATACCGTATTTATATTTGAATACACATATGAGTAATAATTTTATCGTATATCATATTGTTAGATTCGTTGTAACATGTAGTTTCTAAACATTCATTTTTTTGGCGTCATTATTGCCCGTAACTACACATAATTACGGTAAAAAATGTTTGTTGGAAACCATGATTTTTTTGTACGTGTAAGTTTGGCTGGGATGGAGGAGAGAGCATCAAATAAATACATTTTAAATATATTTTTTTATCATATGCGACTTAAAATAAGTCAATTGTTTGAATGCGAGCATATTTATTTTTATATAACAAAAAACGAGTTTTATACAGTAAAATATGAACTGCATATATCAAGTTTTTTTTTTAAAAAAAAACACTAAAGGATCACTGGCTTTTATTATTACCTGTAATTTGTTCAACTGGACCATCTCACAGAAGCAGATGCATCATCATTCATCAAAAGAACCAGCTTCCAAAACACCAAGGTTACGTAACGTTTTTTTTATCCTACATTAAACAAACAAACGAGTCGAACTATCTATTTTTTTATTTTAATTCAAAAAAACAAACGAACAAACGGGCTGAGCGATAGATCGTTACGTGAATGGCAAATCATTTAAAGATTGAAGTTCGTTTTTTATGTACTTTCTATGTTATTCTGTGCATGACACACTTTTTTCCTTTGTATTGCATCTTTTATATTGACACGGTTTTTATTTTCGACAATATTATTTCAATTTCATCTACTTATTTAATTCATCTGAATCTAAACACTTATATCTATAATAACACTTACAGAGGACCAGAGGGAGTATTTTCTTTTATTTTTTAAACTCTTCCTAGTTGGGGCGAAGCTTTCTCGTTTGATGTTTATTGAAAGTGACTTAAAAACGTTCCCACCTTTTCTATTGCTGTTTTTGTTTTTGTTGGATACAAGTTTAGCAAGCTATATATGTTGAAGCTAGGTAGCTAGTTAATTACTTAGTTCGATCCGTTTTTCCCTTCTTTTTTTTTTGATAAATTTAGTTCGATCCGTGAAATGCAATAGAGATCAAATATGAATATGTGTCACACTTTATTGTTCGTCACTCATTTCACATCTTCCTCCCAACACATTCAGATCTGCTTTTCTTGTACTCCCCACCTCGTGTATCAAAGTCCCTGCCAAATCGTTCCAGTAAAAATGGCACAATTTTATTTTTCGTCCATCTTATAAAGAAATGGCGTGATTTAACAATTATCGGAATTAACAAAGAATATGTTGTTAAAATTCCCATAATATTCTCTTTAAGTTCAACAATTTTGAGATTTGGCCTATTATTATTTTTAAATATCTCTGTTTTTTAGACTTATTCCCTGCAACATCAACTTGTATAAATGGGTGAGCCGATTATTTTTGTGGGAAGAATGATTTAATTTTTACTTTTAAAACTACCACACTTTCTTTCATGACTAAAAGAAACTAATGACTTCCAAGTACTTATTAATCTTTTTATTCTAGCTCTAACTAGATTTTCTCTACACATTTCAACTGGCAAAAAAATATCGATCTAAATAATAATCAAAACATCACTTATTGGTAAACAGATGGATGCCTGATTTTAACATTATAGCTCTAGGTAAATGCATCCACTTGGACTGACGGGATTGAGCCCATTATTTTTTTGTGCCATCTCCCACTCTAATTCATATGATGGTCAATCATCATCTCCAACAATTTCCTCGTCTTTTTTTCTTCCAGAAAATAATGGGAAAATATTTAGCATGGCTCATTAATTATTTGTATAAGCCTAAAAGTGGCAATTTTTTTTTGATAATCATGAGTTTATGGTTGAGAGGTTAGAATCTAGAAAGTGAAAAAGTGGTAATAAGCAATAAATTTCCTTTTGGCAAACGGGGTACTGGTTGATGAATTACTACCAAATTCCAATAAGAGAAGATGCTATAATGGTGTATGGCCCGTCAGGATAGAAGCTTGTGTTTCACATCTTAAAATCTAGAAACTTGAGAATTGACATTGTTATGAACAAGGAGGCCCGGTTTCTATTATTTAGTTTGTTTGACCGACATTAAAAATCAATTCTACTCTTAACATATCTCTAATATGTTGTAAAAAGAAATTATATTTTTGTATATTTTAAATCAATCATTCAAAGATGTTAGGAAAATCATCCATTAAATAAGTGGAATTGACGTCCAACCTAACTGGCCTCTAACAATAACTAATCTATTGCAATTATATCTAAATTACATCTAAACCAGACTAAGCTTCTATACTATTACAGAGTAGAAATTCAATAAAACTGTAATATCGCTCTCGAGATATTAACTCGTTTCCCGTGAAAATCATGACCACTTGTGATAGAGAAGAGCGTATCTCGCATCAATATCACTATGTCAAACGAAGATCTTCAACAACTATAACACCACTTGATCCAAACACACGATTTATGTTGTCCAAAATGGAACCTTGACAAACATAGATCGAGAGCATGACTCCTCCGAGAGAAACACACGATATGTAAAATTATATCAGACAAAATATATCGACATGAACAATTAAATTGGATGATCATCATGAACACCACAATCTAATCTATTAGATCGAAGAACAATACTAATATATGGAGATATATCCATACTCATTCAATAAAATAAGCATTAAAAGAATATCAATTTTAAAAATTACTATTTTTCCATCTCCCCATGAGGAGATGGAATAAGAGAAGAGAAGTGGAACCGCGGCGACTGGAGTTTTCGCCAAAGGGTTTCAGTGCAAGTATATTGTAAATAAGAGAAAATTATAATTAAGAGTAATTACAGGGAGAAATTTATAAATCAAGCTCTTGTCTAGGGGTGACAAATGGGCGGACGGGTCAAATACGGGTTGAGTAAAATGGATAATTAAAAAATATGGGTATGATCCATTTGACCCATTTTATGATAGGTAAAAAATGGGTCGGATCAAAACGGATCGAGTTGAAACGCGCTCAACCCGCGGGTTGAAAGTCATTCAACTCACGGGTCAAAAATGGATAAACCCGCAGGTTTCAACCCATATATAAACCCATATGAATTTATATATCAACCCATATGGATAAAACCCGCGGGTTTCAACCCATATATTGACCCATATGGGTTTATATACCAACTCATATGGGTAAATATGGGTAAACCCACGGGTTTCAACCCATATATTGACCCATATGGGTTTATATACCAACCCATATGGGTAAACCCGCGGGTTTTAACCCATATGGGTAAACCCGCGGTTAACCCACAAACCCAACCCATTCAACCCATATTTTTCAACTACCCATTTAACCCATTACCCATTTTACCCATACCCATACGGGTTTAAAATTAGATAACCCGCTTGACCCGCGGGTTACGGGTCTATTTTGCCACCCCTATCTTCAGCCATCCAACCCTTCCCACCCCTCCCTTTTTGCCCCCGTCAGTCCCACCATCACCTTCAACCAGCCCCGCCGCCTTCACCGTTCTGATTCATCACCACCACACTACTACAAACTATGACTAATGTAACATTTTCCTTGCAACACTTATTTAAAATGTTACAATAGCTCATAAAGTGTTACTTAACCTTTTGAAAAGTGTTACATAAATATTGAGAAGTATTATCTAAAATTTAAAAAGTGGCACGCTGAGTCTAATGTAACATCGCATAAGGTAATACTTGTAAAAGTGTTACTTTAGTTGCTATTGTAACACTTTTAAAAGTATTACCCTTGAAGATGTTACATTAGATCTAATGTAACATTTTTTAAAATTTTAGGTAACACTTTCCAATATTTATGTAACATTTTTCAAAATTGTAAGCAACACTTTATAAATTATTTTAACATTTTAAATAAGTGTTGCAAAAAAATGTGTTACAATAGATCTAATTTGTAGTAGTGCCACCTTCAGCCACCCCCGAGTTCATCACCACCAACCATCACTTGTGAGCCTCGGTCGCGCCCCCCTTCCGTCCACTCCGAGCGCCACCACTATCGAGCAAAAAGGGAAGAGGAATGGTGCCGCTATGGTGGAGGATAAAGAAAAGAGGAAGAAGTTAGGTTTTTGGAGGGTATAAGTGTAATCTATCTATTTTTTTCACTTTCATGAGGGGTAAAATCAATTTTTCAATTAAATCTAGTCTCAAACTGTCAGAATTGGTAGAATTGCACGTACATAAACTATCTAGGGTGCCTTGAAGTCTCTGTAGCATTTTTAATTATCAAACGATTATATTGACACTTATACAAACTAGGTTGGGTTATATAACCACTTTACTTAAATTTCTATTGCAAGAGGTCCCCGTGTACATTAAGAAGTCACCCCACGTAATTAACGATTAAATGTTACAATTTACCTACCTATCAACTTACAATGTCGGGGTAGTTGGATTGAGGACGAAGGATTTCGCATTAGATGAATTATTAAAAAGAACACCACCTACCTGATTTGAAAGGTGCAACCGTGCAATTACACACTACAACATTTTTGAAGTCGAGATCATAATAGTTTCTACAAACAATATCCAATCACGTTCGTGGGCGGTCCAAGTGTCGAAGTATGCATGGACGAGTCCCAATTTCTAGAATTAATAAGGATGTACACTCACGGGTGTACCCCAACGGTTTGGGAATGTGGAATTCCAGGGGAAACCCCGGGTTCGAAGCTCGTTGAACGCAGTGTGGGGATGTCCTTGGTCTAATAGCCGATGGTCCCTTGTGCAACATACGAGTACGGTTCCGCCACATGTTCCTGGTGCTGGGCTACCGTGACTTACAACTCCGGAATTTTAACGTTGTGTTAAAATTTGATATTTAGACACCATGCAGAGAATCCAATTTTTTTTTTCACACGATGATATCAGTGGCTATATTCTAGATGAAATTTATGTTCAAACGTGTTTTTTAAAAGTTGACAAAAAATGTACATATTCGACTGTCACTGAGAGTGATAGAAGTTTCTTGTCAACAATGTAATATACTTCTTCAGTTCCTCTATTTATGACACTATAAGTATAAGTGCTTAAATTTAGGTGAAGAAAGTGAATGGATGAAATTGAATGTATAAACTAAAAAGTATAATGAGTTGATGGAATTGAAATAATCTTACAAAAAATGGAAAGTGTATCATCTAAAAATAAATATCTCAATAACATAATAAATGGAGTATTATAGTTTCGCAAGTAACTATCCAACCTAATATAACAGATTTGTCGAACCAAGGATGAAGTTGACCAAGTCATTGGTCAACTTGGATCATTCGGATATTTTAACTAGAGCCGTTTTTTTGGTAAAGTTGAAAATCCAAATTTACGGGAGGGAATCTTTGGGGATTTCACCCAAATTCACCCCCTCTAGTTTTGAGGGTATGAAACAGGTTACTTAAGCAAGAGGAAATTTTTGTTTAAAGACAATTTTACCCTTTATTCCGACGTATAATGGGAGGAGGTAACATATTCTAGTCCATCACCAAGAATATTAATTGTCACTTGTCCGATGTATCATGAGAAATTCAATCATTGAGATGTTATCATAAAATCAAGAGGTGATTCGTGACCTTACATATTAGATTACTCATACGATTGTCAATTACATTAATGCAGAACTCTAATATGCCCCTTTGGTATATACATATATTGTTCATTGCATAAACGTGGATAAATATGAATTTCTGACCAAACAGTAGGATCATGTATTTACTGGGCTAATGTTGAACTCTGATATCATATTAAAATCACGATATTATATAATAAAATCAATTTATAGAATGTAAAGATGACTCGTAACTTTATACATGACTGTAATACATCCATTAACGTATTTGGAAACTAAATTATTTTTATCTTATTACTCCTGTAAGGATTCTGATTTGTCAGCGGAAAATTTTAAATGAGGCACAAATTTGACCTTGACCATCCATTATCAGCCTTCCACTGCAACTAGTATATAAATATTGACTCAGGGTCAACCAATGGCGAATTTGCAAAGCTGTTTCCCTTGTAAACAAACAAAAATCAATGATCATCTTTGGCTGCCTACTTATTCAAGTAACTTAGCCATGTGCTCAAATATTTGATAATGTCTTCGACTTCTAGATAATCAAGTAGAGAATACAAAGGAAATATAAATACTCCCCCCGTCCCGTCTAGAGTTACACTCTTACTTTTTGCACGAACATGTTTGACCTTTAATATATTTATTTACGTATAATAACGTCAAATACTCCACTGATTCTCTGCAGACGTCCTCGGTACTTTAAAGACACTCACTCTCTAGCGACACCCTCCTCCCCTCTAAAAACACTCCACTCTCCATCCTCTAGATAGTGTCAGGATGGGTACTAATTATTTAAGACAAAAAAAGTCATATAAAATCATTTCACCATAAGTTACGGCAACATCATAAAGTAATAAGCTAAATTTTAAAATTTACAGAAAGTATCCATATCATTTCTCATATTTAAATAACTGTATTTAGACCCTTAATCTCCCCCAGACCGTGAGACCGTAATCTTTGTAATTAACTAAATGTTGCGGGGTGCTTAAATGAATACTATCAAAATAATATATGGTTGTGTAACCATCACACTATAGAAGTATTTTTTTTATATCGGGGGATGCAATTTAGTGGATTTTGCTTGGTGCCCACATCAACTTCAAATAATACCTTGCGGCAATGTTCATCACATTTGATGACATTCATCATCACATAATAATAGTTATTAGTGGTATCGTAAGGTGCAAGAATTCAACAGATAGAAGTAATGGGACAATCTAGATGGGTTGACATATATGCACTTATTCGTTGAAATTTGTAAATCAAACCTGAAAATTGATGTTCAATTGATTTGGTAGCACACAAATGTAAATTACTATTTGTGTTGCTGTCTCAATTTTATCACCATTCATTTAGTTATAATTATTTATTATTTTAACAATCACAAAATTTTGGAAAACACCGCATTTCCATGGACATATGGAAAAACAAGATTCAATTAAAACTATAGAAAGGTAAAAAAGTTTTAGTTGCAATATTAAAATTTAATATGCAGCATGCAATAGTTATAAGCTTTATGACCCGATTTAATGCAGCCCAACAATTTTAGTATCTTGATTTATTCAAATTTGAAGTTTAAATTTTAGTCTTTCCATGATTTATGGAGAGTTAAATTTAATACATCAAAATATTATTACGCATATATTTTTAGAGTCCGTCTCTTGCAAGACGGTCTTTCCATAAGTTATGGAAAGACCAAGGTTTAAACTGCAAATTTGAAGAAATTAAAATAAAATTTTGGGTTGTATTAATCAGGTCATAAATTTATCACTCCTACATATTGCAAAATAAAATTTTAATATTACAACTAAAACCTTTTACCTTTCTATAATTTTAATTCAACCCCGTGTTTCCATATGCCTATGAAAACACGGTTTTTCCCAAGACTTTGCCTATGTTTATATAGTGAAACTTTAGATTAAAACATTAAAAGTACATACTCCCTCTGTTTTACAATTTATGACACCATAAGTTTAGGTGCTTGGATTTATGTGAAGAAAATGAGTGGATGAAATTGAATTTAGAAAGTAAAAAGTAGAATGAGTGGATGAAATTTAAGGAATCTTGCCAAAAATTGAAAGTGTATCATTTAAAAGAAAACATCTCAATTATGTGAGTGTGCCACAAATAACAAAACAGAGGGAGTATAAAGTATGAAAATTTTGAAATTGACTAATTTTTAAAATCAAACTAAAATAGTAAAACGTCAAATTAAAATATCAAAACGCAACCATTGAATAAAAATGGCTAAACATAGAATGTAAAACGCAAATTATAATATTAAAAGTATATGTCGAATATAGAAAACAAATTTAAAACAAAATATATAATTTTAAAAACATCCAATGAAAATTTGTAAGCATCAAATCACTATTATATCGAATTGAAAGAGTAAAATATTGAATTAAAACATTAAAAGTACTTCATAATTCCATAAACATGTAAAACTTGAACGGAAAAAATTGAATTGTCATAATAGTTCTACGAAAATCAAAATTATAAAACATAAAAAAAAAACAACTATAAAACATCATCACATAATTTAAAATCATCGCAAATATAAAATTTTAATATTTTAAAAGTTAAAATCATGTTAAAAACAAAAAAAAACATGAAAGTAATAGATCGAAAGATTATCATAAATAATTAAAAAGTCAAATAAATAAAATTATTTAAACAATAAATAAATATAAATCGATTTAAACTAGAAAAACATCAAATTAAAAACACTTTAACTTGTATGAAAATAGTTAAATATCAAATATCAAATTCATATCAAATTAAATGAGCACACTAAAATTTTAGAACTTGAGAGGAAAAAAAATTGAATTGTCATCAAAATTGTATAAAATCAAAATTATAATATATCAAACAACAACAACAAAAAATCATCCCAAAATTTAACATCATCATAAGTTTACATTTTAAAAATATTAAGACTTAAAACTTAAAATCATGTAAAATAACATAAAACATGAAAGTAATTGGTAGAAAGATCATCATACATAATTAAAAACTTAAACAATTAAAATTATGGGTTAAATCAGACCCAAAACACATAATAGACCCCAAATACAAATCAGACCCAAAAACTAACTAAACCCTAACCCTATTCATTCGATCTGCCGCCGAACCCAATTCGATTGAACCGCCACCCAACTCGATCTGCCTTCCCACCCCAAAATCGGTCGTCGTCGCATTCACCGCCGGTAACGACCATGCCAGAGTCTTATTCACATCCTATCATCCCTTCGTAATTCCATTCTGACGTTCTCAATCCCTAATTTCATTTCACCGTAAAAAACTCATTCGAATTCATCGTCTCAGCCGCTGCAAAACCTTGTTTCCATACGACGATCTACAACACCCAAATCTAGTGAAAACCTTCAATTTAAACCAGCGAAACTCTAACGGAGGTAGGAGGTAGATACCAGTGATAAAGAAATGAGGTTGAAAGAGGCGATGATTAAAGAGAAATTAAGCGCAAACACTACCGGAAAATCACGAATCTGGTTGTTTTGCCAAAAAAGATGAAATTTATAATTTATTGCACTTGAACTCTCGAACTTCTATTATCTTTTTAAATAATACGAATAATTATTATTCTACACCACATCCAACAAAATTCCTATAAATTACACTTTAAACCCCCCGGTCACGCAATGAAACGGTGTTACACAAAACTTTGTCATCAATATATACAGTCCAAACTCATTAATATAATATATACTATATATATTGATCATCGATTTACAGTGAACTTCTCAATCATTTTAGAACTATACAATCAAATAGAACAATATAATATAATATAAATTTTAAATTTATATTAAACCTTGAATGTGACAATACATGCTTCCTTTTTTTCCAACTATATTTGCAAAGAAGAGGAACTAATTTTTCTATGAATTATTTAATGGCCCAAGGCCAGCTATCAGGTGGGACTAGTGAGTTTTGTTTTTTTTTCTTTTGTTGAGTATTAGTGTCTTGTTTTGGCCAATTTCCCCGAGACCTGAATTGTTGGCGCGCAAACAAGGACGTGAATGGAGGGAAGTGCTGAAATATTGTAAATCAAGTATAAATTTTTGACTTTACACAACCAAGAATGAATGAACACTAAAGAATCAACGTTTCACCACGCAAACTCATCCACTCATACCCTTCAAACCCTCACTATAAATACAATGAATTCCCCGCCAAAGCCCTCATGTTCATTTCAGAATGTTCTCCCTAACAAAATTATTCCCCCACCTTTACAGCATCCAATATAAACCCATCCAACAACAAAGTTCCTTTAAACATAAATAAATCGGACTCTCGAATTTTAAGTAAACACTCATCGAGTCCTACCCAGTGGCGGAACTAGACCAAAATGTCAGGAGGGGCGGATATTATTTTTTTTAAAAAAATTTCACCCAATTCAAAAGTCATATTACAAAATTAATATTAACTAATAACGTAGTCTTAATACAAAATTAGTTCATAAAATAACTACTTCC
>JAULKM010000012.1:14358832-14373733 GCA_032355605.1 Rubia tinctorum | reverse complement strand
ATCTACTTAGTTGTATTTAGTGAGCAAATTGGGCTTAAAAATAGTATCTTTGAGAGGTACGGCGACGACCTCCCAATATCCAATAAAGATGCAATCAATACCTCTTTCTCCCAATGTTTTTCTCTTGGGATTGGGAAGTCTAAGAACCACTCGACGACCCCAAACACGAAGATAATTCAAGTTTGGTTTCTTATTATACCAAAGCTTATATGGAGTGATATTGTTCTGTTTATTAGGAACCCTATTTAATAAATAACAATCCATTAACATGGCTTCGCCCCAAAATCCATCACTCAATCCTGAGTAGGATAACATGGAATTAACCGTGTCTTTTAGGACCCTATTTTTCCTTTCGTCCACACCATTTTTTCGTAGTGTATATGGAGCGGTAACCTTATGAATGATACCATAAAACTAAAAAAAAATGCAGGATTATTATATTCACCTCCTCCATCATTGCGTAACTTTTGAATCAAAGTTGATTTTTTGCAATTCAACCTCATTTTTATAAGTCTTAAATTTCTCAATTGCCTCATATTTACAATGAAATAAATAAATGTAGCAAAATATTGAATAATCATCAATGAATGTTATTAATTTATTTTTACTCCCCAAAGATGGTGTTGCATGCAAGTCACACCAGTCACTATGTATGAGTTCTAGCAATTTTGAAGTTCTTACAAGATTTTTAAATGGTTGAAGGAATCAAACTATCTTTTGACAGATTAGGCATACGTTTGTAATGAACATGACTTAATCTAGTATATTATAAAGATGGTAAATCAACATTAGAGCAGCCCATGTAAATAGAACCACACATATTATTTATATTGAGCATAAACATTCCATTACATCTGAATCATACAAATGCACCAAACTTCGATAAGATAAACTTATCACATTTATACACTTGCTTATAGCTACACTTAGATAAATTACTACCAGAAACTAAATTCTTTCTAATTCTGGGTACATGTAGAACATTTTTTAGATGAAGATTTTCCTTGAAATTAATTCCAACACAACATTCCTTGACCAAGAATAATGGTGGTAGGTTCATTTCCCATATGAAGAATGGAACAATCGTTAGCTAGCTCATATGATTGTAACCACTGTCAGTTCTTGCAAACATGTTTCGTCACACCAGAATCTATCCACCGAGCAATTTCATCATCCTGTACATAAAATGCTTCAGTAATTAATAATACATAATTCTCAACCGAATTTAAACCATAATTAACATTCTAACCTTGAGGAGTTTGGACTTGGTTCTCAGACCCTTACCCAAAATGGTTTGATGTCACTCATGTCTTGCTCTTTCTAACACGACAATCATGTTTGAAGTGTCTTTTCTTTCCACAAATCCAACATGCACCCTCAGGATTCTCGTTGAACTCTTTGCTTGTGTTGTTAAATGAGAGATTCTTCCCCCATTTTCTTCTTAGAACTATCGCCCTCTTCTATCATAGTAACTGAAGAGAGTCCCACTGTCTCTTTATCTTTGGACTTTCCATTTTCCCATGCCCTTAGATTTTCCTCTATACTCAAATGGCTTCCGAGTGAACAAGAGACAATTCTTCCTTTTTGTGCTTAAGCATGTGCTTGAATACTTCCAGGAAGGTGAAAGCTTGTCAATTATACCTGACACCAAAATAGATTCATCCATTCCCAGTTTGTGTTGTGCGAATTTCCCTAAAGTCCAGAGAAATTCATTGTACTGCTCCATAACTGGCCTAGAGTTTGACATCTTGTAATTCATAAAATTACTGACAAAGAACTTCTTACTAGAAGCATCCCCATCCATATATATTTACTCTAAGGAATTCCACAACTCCTTTTCAGATTCAACATATTGATAAAGATCAAAGAGTGAGTCAGACATACCATTCAAGATGTGACCACGACAAATGTAATCATCATTTCCCATTTGTTCCTGCAGCAAATTTCTTCCAATGGTTCATTATCTACTGGTCCTATCATTGGAGTAGACAAAACATATGCCACTTTTAGAGTTGTAAGGAGGAAATGCTACTTCTTCCATATAAGGAAATCAACACCTTCAAACTTCCCCAGTTTCCTGAACTTGGATGTCATGTCACGTACGGATGCTATGTCTTGTACGGTAACAAATTGATATTTAAGAATGTTGGAGAATGTGGAAAGAAACAATTAGCAGTTTGGCTTTTGGAATAAGTATGAGTAAATTTATAAAACTTTACATCAGTAAGTGTTATATGATTATTGAACTTTTGTATGATGAAATTTGGATATCGATTTAAGTCGCGTTAACATACTCTTTCCTTAAAGGGTAATTCGAATCTGTTACTTCCTTGGGTTACACGAATTCTCCTCGAGGATAAAAAAAATCAAAATGCCCTCTTGATCTAGGCTTTGAACAAGAGAAATGTTTTGAGTATATTGGTAACTGAGTAAATCTGAGCATATTATGAAATTGTCACTTATCTTTCTGTGCATACATACCCATGTTTATATAGGAGATGTCCCAAAAATATGCTTGATGTGCACCATATAGCATGCGTTAGCCGATGCATTTGACACATTTATTACCATATTTTGTTTGGATGATTACTACTTTTAGTTAGGTTCGCACGACAAAGGGTTTAGACAACCATTATTGATTTTCTAGTAAAATCTCAAGTTTTGTAGACTTAATTAGAAATAATGGATACTTTGTATTCACGGGCGCCTTGATCTTCCTTTTTGATCTCATCATTAGGTCGCTCGTGATTATTTCTTTTTATTAGCTTTTGTAGAAGGCCACCTTCAACAAGGATGGTAGTATATTTGGAAGGCCATCTGCGAGGATGGTAAAATATTGAAGGCCACGAACCTTAATGTGTGGCAGTATGTGGAATTGGGACCAATAAAGGTGGATTCCGAGTTCAAAAAGGCCAAATCCAAAACAGAGGAATTGTTGTCCGGGAGTTGGACAAAGTTAAAGGAAATATTCGAGAATAGTCAGCACTTAAAGATAGTACCATTGGATTCTTCTTCCTGAGCGCTATGAAATCAACTGCAAGAACTCCCAAATTGGACCAACGGCTCATCCGTAGCGGAGCAAACAAGTTAGCAAACCGAACCAACAAAGGTTGACAAGGACCGCATTAGGCTGGCAAGGGGCCTAACCTAGCACGGCCTGTATCAACCATCACAACTCATGTTAGGGAGCCTCGGGATGGCCCATTCCACTCGACATGAGCCGTGTCAAATTCCAGCTTCGACGGTGCATGTTTCGGTTGGCCGTGCACTCCAAAAATCGGCTAAGTATGGGGGTGGGACATTCCATTATACATGGACCGCGCCATTTTTAGTCACAAATACCTAGACCAATCCACGGTGTGTGAAGAACAACGTGGTATGCTAATCAGAAGGAGAAAAATGGAGAGCCAGCCGATGGCCCGTGCTGGTTCAATGGGAGCGACCCGTGCCAATGCTAGCTTCCCGCTCCAACACAAAAGGAATGACCCATGTTAGGAATGGTGTGCCACGCTGGCACAAGGCTTCCTTGGCCGGCACATGCCATGTCACGAACCACCCCCGCATCAATTGTGGTTTCTAAGGTTTTTGGCCATTTTGGGCCTATTTTTATGCCCAATTCCCTACCACTATATATATGGACCTTTCTCTACTAGGGTTGAAGTTAATGTTCATTTTTAGATCTCAATATTAGGTTAGAGAGAGAAAATACTCTTCCTTCTCTCCAGGTTCTTTTCATTTCATCTTTTTTATCTTTCTTTTGCTCAAAAGTGTTGAATCCAATGAAATACTTGGGTTCAATGCTCAGGGAGTAGGGATCTAACTTGGGGATAATATTTGTATTCACGTGTTAGTGTTCATTTTTTGATATTTCTAGATCTACCTATTTCTTTTGTGATTATTATGTTGGCTTGTTCTTAACATTCTTGTGAATTGCTTGATTGTCACCCTTTGTTGGCACCCAACTAAGTCTACTTTTATGTTGGTTCGTAAAGGAAACCTAGATGCGCTTGGGGTGACAATATTCTAAAATTGGGATTATGCACGAAGGTTACCATTGTTAGTCATCATGATCGACCATGCTCTAGTTAGCCGAACGAAGAGGTCCAAAGGGTTGTGAATAGAGGTAGATAAGGTTGAAAAATAGGATTATGTTGTTGATCATAGAGCTATCGATAAGATAACTACCTCATTTTCCTTTGTAGGCCTAGGGGTAGTTTGTTCGTGGTGTTCCGCCCGGGACTTAATTGCATGTGGGAGAATCAGACCTGCACAATGAGCCATTACCACTGTTACACTCTCCTAGATGAGAAAGTGATACTAATGGAAGATTTTATACGCGCACCTCTTTGTGAATGATAGGGGGAAGTTTTGACCATTGTCCACATCGCGTGACACATACACTAGAATAGGTTTTGTTCATGTATTTGATGAAATCTATGATTGAAATGACATTAACTGTGTTACACAACATTCCCCGAGTGTTAGTATATATTGTTACTTCAATTGCATGCTAGTAGTTGTTAGTATAAACTTCCCCCTAATGACTGTTTTCACAACACTGTTCATTCCTAACGCGTGGTTGGATTGACGACCCGACCACAGTTGTGTTTAGTTGATTATTAGACTTTTAACATCTCCGTGGATGACCTCGATACTTGCCACCATCTACCATTCTTGGTAGTGTAGTAGTAGGAACGTGAGAAATATATAAATCTTATCTTAGACCCTTAATTACTCGGCCTCCTCTCTTATTTTTAACGATGCTCGGGAGGGGGCAGGTCAAATTTTTGCACCACTTCCGGGGATGTTAGTAGAGTAATTAGTGTTGTTTTTTGTTTACTTTTGTTTTTTGGTTTCTAGTTGTTGAGTTTCTTTTATTAGTATCCTTTTACTTCTAACCTTTCTGCTAGTTTTATTCTTAGTTGGATACTATTTATCCCCAATTTATAATACATACCTGTACCAATAATTTGAGAGTTTTACATTATCTGGAGGAATACACAGGTGCTAAGCGAAGAAGGAAAAGTAGGTCTAGACAAGTGGTTCCACGGGAGCAAGATATTGTGATTGAAGAAATAAGAGAAATGATTGAGGATAACTGCACTTTGAGGGAGTTGATGGCTCCAAACTTAGAGAATCAACCCCTACGAATCATCTTCCCGCCTTTGCTTCCTAATGTTACATGTGAACTGAAGAGTGGGATGATCCACTGCTTGCCAACTTTCCATAGGATAGCCGGAGAGGATCCAAACAAGCATCTTTTGGAATTCCACATAGAGTGTACAAATATGAAACATGCAGGAGTCTTGAAGGAAGATTAAAATCTAAGGTCGTTTCCCTTTTCACTTTGGGATTCAGCCAAAGATTGGTTGTATTATCTTCCTCCCGGTTGTATTACATCATGGATGTATATGCACCGACAATTTCTAGAAAAGTACCTCTCAGCTCAAAGTTTGTGGGATTGAAGAAACAATTGTCCAACATCTCTTAATTTTCTTATGAGTCCCTCTATGAGTATTGGGAACAGTTCAAGAGATTGTTGAGCGCTATCCGTATCATCCATTAAAGGAAGGAGGCTTGGTTTACTATTTCTTCGAATGTTTTTTCGATGAAGATATGCATATGGTGAATGTGTCTTGCAATGTTTTAATCGCCAATGAGAGCCCAACGGATGCGATGATGGACAATGGTACAAGGTATTTTGTACAGGATATGAGGTGAAACCCTTGGAAGAACCTTCTTGATTACCAAAGTCAGAGGAGCAAGTCCAAGCTCTTGCTTCCATGATGAAAGAGTTAATGAAATGGGAGTGCAACAAGCTAAAGTGTGTGTCGTTTGTAATCTTGATCATCGCATAGACTCATATCCACAAGTGGCGGAGTATTTGGAAGAAGTTAAGGTGTTAGAGTTCAATAATGGTGGAAATAGGCCACACTTTTTTAGGGGATAACAACAAGGGTTCTGGGGGAACCAGGGAGAAGAAAGAAAATATCTCTTTGCAAAGACCTTCAACCTGAGGTACCAAGATCATCCCAACTTCTGTTGGCGAGAAGAGAACTAAGTGAAAGGGTACAACCGAGGAGGAAAAGATCTCGCTCAACCCTATCCGAGGGGAGAAAGGCATTCCAACACAACGCCTCACTTTACAAGTTATACCGAGAGGAAATCCATGATGCAATATCTCAATTGGATAAGAAGCAATTTGTCTTCGCGGAGCGTACAAGGCGAGAGATTTAAGATCCAGGGACTAAGAAATTCTCAAGCATCAAGAATCGTGAGATTCAAGTTGGGCAACTTGCCACCTTGGTAAGCCGACTTAAAGTCAAGGAGTCTGGAAAATTTCCTTCCCAACTGGAGGTCAATCCGAGGAATGTGAGAGCTTTGAAATTAAGAAGCCAAAAGGAAGTGTGCAAGCCCGAGAGGGAGATCCTATAGAAAGATGACTTGATTGTAGAACGTAACAAAAGCAACTCGGAGGAGCGAGAATTGGTCGTGGAGTAGGATCCCACTAAAGAGATTCCAACACCCTAGGTGTGGGTGAACATTCCGCCACCTTTCCCTAGTGTACTTAAGGGAAGGCCAAAGGCGACAACCAATGATGAACATACCCGGAAAATCTTCAAGAATGTTGAGGTTAGCATTCCACTCTAGGATTTGATTGAACATGTCCCTTCATATGCTAAATTACTGAAAGTTGCATGCACTAGAATGTTGAACAACTACCTAGGATAATAGGAAAATTGAAAGTAGTGGGAGTTGCCACTTTTAATCGTAGAAATTTTCCTACAAAATGTGATGACCTTGGCATGTTTTCAATCCCTATTTCTTAAGGTGGTAAATTGGTAAAGAATGCTATGATTGATCTAGGAGCCTCTATTAATGTTATCCATTCTTGCATCTATGAGAACTAAGAAATTGTGAATTTAAAGAATGTAGGGTGATTGTCCAAATGGCCGATCATTCTCAAGCTAGTCCCCGGGGACTAGTGAAGGATGTGATGATCTGAGTGGGAAAATTTGTGTTTCCGGTAGACTTTTATGTGCTAGATTTTGCGCACGATGGTGGTGCACCTTCAATTTTATTGGGGAGATATTGTCTTAAAACAACAGGGACTAAGATTGATGTTTATTCAGGAACACTAACCTTAGAGGATGACATATATATGGCTGGTCTTGATATTTACAAGTCTAAGAATGATTCACATAATCCCTCTCTTTTGTGTAAATACATAACTTTATGTGAACAAAATGATCAACATGATAAATCTTTCATGACGGATAATTATGATTGCCTTGAAGTTACCCTGATGATAGTGATGAAGTTAAAATGCGTGATGATATTTTTAATGAATGTGAGAGTGATAGAATGAGTCCTCTCATGCACTTTAACTGTGATGATCATATCAATGAAACTATCACCTTGTATGATGTTAGTGATGATTTGTCTATCTTGGATTGTTTTCTATGCTCACTAACTTGCATGGGTTTGTGGGAAGTGGCGAGGACGTAATTCACCCTCGACCACCTACTAACATGCATGGGTTTGGAGACGTATGTTTGATTGACATTGGAATTCTTTGAAACTTTGGATGAAATGACGGATAGCGAGGGAATGACACTCATTCGATTCCACTCGAACGACATTAAGTATACTATGTCTCATCGGGACATTGTCCAAGCATTCGGGGAGGATACACGGACAAGGTCTTCCATTTTCTTTGAGCAACTTTTGGAGGATTGTTTGTGGTATCGAGAGGAAGAATTTTTGCAAGAGCACTTCGATAATCTATCCAACAATGATATGTGTCCAGAGATTGTTGTGAATGGGGGTATTCTGTCAAGTAGACAATATCTGATTCAGATGTCCAAGTCCTTTGATTGATGACTCTAGAGGGGGAATTTTTACCCCAACATGGTGGGAGCTTTCGTGGACGAGTGTCTTTCCATGGGAGATAGGAATGGTGGAAATATTTCTATGGGTGGCATGATCAGAATTCTAGCCTAGCATTTGGAGCATCCGATCCCCTCTTCTTTTATGTTGGCGAATTTGGGACGCTCAGGTACACAGTATACAATGGAAAAACTTACTATGGCATCCATGGTTTCTTCCACAACTTCGTAGGATCTCTTTGTATAGCTATATGGTGGTTCCAGGGTGTGTAACTTCATGATTCTCCCCAACCAGAGCGTACATAGGTCAATCATGATATGGTATTAGATGATCTATTCTTAGCCCCACTTTCGAGGTTTCAGATTGATTTCTAAAAGATCCTCACAAACCCAAACATAGATATCGAGGAGGATGGCGACGAGGCCCCTGAGTAGGGAACCCCCTAGCTGCACTCACCTACCCGCAGACATCCTTGACCATTTTCATATTTTTGAGGGTCAACTCTCTAGTTCTACTCGTCTTGTACAGGATATCGGTGAAGTGGTAGGGGGATGAGCATTCAGTTGGAGGAATTTGGAAGCAGGCTAAGCTCTATGGAGGGTGCAATGCATGATTAGAAGTCTAGGATATACACCATTGAGTGGGAGATGACTTAGGAGTTCATCATCATAGATGAGAGATCGGATATCCAGAAGGAGACTATCGAGAAGATTATTGAAGGACTTCACATTTTGAAGCTCGATGGCTTTTGAGAAGTTATCTCTAATGAGAGATACTAGATGCGTCAAGAAGAAAGGCAGAGAAGGAGCGAGACTCGGAACTTGAGAAGGGACCCTTTGGGGTTGCATGAGTGAGTTTCATTACTTCTCTTTCTCTTACATATGGTTTATATTGATTCATTGCATTGGGGACAACACTTGGTTTAAATGTGGGGGAGGGAGTAGTGAAACACTTAGGAATTTTCATCTCGGAATTCCTTTGTGTTTTTTGTGATAGTCTTTTTGGTGTGATCTTTGATTTTTGAGAGTTTGGTAGAAACATTGGTGGTGTAATCTTTAGAGCGTTATCACTTTGTTATTTTGGGAATGTTTTGGGATGAACCGTTCTGTGTAATTTTTTGTTTTCTATGATTTTATAGTATGATGCTCAACTTTGGGGCATTTTGTGGAAAAAAAAAACCCGGCTAAGTTGGAAACCTGAAAGGGCAACTTAGGCAAAAATGGAATGAAAGCCTGGATAGCTCGAAAGGCCTAGCTAAAAATGAGAGGCTAGGCCCGACTAAGTTGGAAAACTTAGGAAAAAATAATAGGCTATGTGGAAAAAGGTGAGATGATGAGCTCAACATGTGTGAATGCTCAAATGAAAACCCAAAAGAGCTTCTAGGCAAAATGAGAATTTTTTTGAAAAAATGGAAATTAAGTTGAGTATCCTTTGGCATTATCCTTGGTTGTAGCTAAGTTGAGGATATCGAGTTATCCTTAGTTAAAAATAAATTGAGGATCTTTTAGATTATCCTTGGTGGTTTTTTCAGCAACAACTCTTGGTTGTTTTTTGCGAACTATTCGGTGGAGTAAGCTAGTTCAACTCTTATCGTTCTTATGCTTACTTTTTTTCTTCATAATATTTTGGATGGTATGGTTACTTTAGTATTTTCAGGGAGTGTGAGTGTTGTGAGATTATTGCTTCTTTGGGGGAATTGGGGTAGCTTGGGAATAAGTTAAATGCATTGGCTAACTTCTCTTTGCATGCTACATTTTGCTTAGATATTTTCTTGTTTTTGTTTACTCAAGAAAGAGTAAAGATTTAAGTATTTTATTAAAATCTTTTGTTTGGTTGATTGCTAGTTTTAGTTATGATTGGACGACAAAGAGTTTAGACAACCATTATTGGGTTTCTTGTCTAAATCCTGAGTTTTGTTGAATTAATTAGAACTAATGGATACTTTGTATTCAGAAGCACTCAACTCTTCCTTTTTGATCTCATCATTAGGTTTCTCGTGAGTTTTTTTTTAATATTATCTTTTTTAGAAGGCCAACCACAAGGTTGGTAGTAGATTTTGAAGGCCATCCGAAAGGATGGTACTCCCTCCGTCCCTTTTTAGTGTTTTACATCACTATCTATCAATAAAGTTGATGTTGTTTGTATTGTAAAAATATATAAATTTATAAATGTGAAAAATATCACATGAGATACTGCTACATTCATCGTAACACATATTTTTATAATATTTAATTTTCATAATTTATTTTTAAACATAATTTAATATATTAAAATTATAAAATCATCATTGAATAGTGAGAAAAAAGAAAGTAAGACACTAAAAGAGAGACGGAGGGAGTACCTCTATTTTGAAACACAACTTCTAGTTCGAGGTGTTTTTATTCACTAAATACTTCACATTAATCCCATCTTCTTCTACTATAGGCTTTCTTTAACAACTTTTACAACTTTTACAAGATCAAAACTTAATCAGAATGGCTGGGAGTGACAAGACGAATTGGATTTAACTCTGGAGCCCTCCCAGGTGGTCCTATAACTGAAGGGTATGTGTCCTACGAGGGACCTTTCTCTCCGAAACATATAGTACGACAGTCCTATTCCTACGTGCGTAATTTGTCAAGAATGATACCAACATTTACTTTTTGCACCTGCACAAGTGCAGTGCTCCTTACCCATGCTCAACTCACCATTTTTTTTTTATTAAAATGGCCGTTTAGAATCCCTAATAAATACAGCAGAAAGGTTATGTTTGAAAGGATTATAAATTAGGTCCGGTCCAGTTCAGCTTATTCTCAATAATTTTCAACTCAATTGAGCTCTCATCAGCTCCAATAATCTCAGCTTTACTTTTCTCAGCTCTCATCAGCTCCAAAATCTCAGGTCAACTCTTCTCAGCTTTAATAATCTCAAATCAACTCTAATAATCTCAGCTTATCGGGAAAAAGTGAAGATTTCAATCTCCGACTACTTTGAAAACACAGTTTTACTTGTAATTACAGCTATACCAAACACAAGCAACAAAGCCCTTTCAAAACAGTAAGACAAATGAAATCATTAATATTAGAATGAACATACCCCTCTGATTCTCTAACAATGACTCACTTTACTTTTTAAAATATATTTTTAACACCGGCTCCTTCCTTTATGGCGAATTTTAGATTGTTTTCATCCACTGAATTTACTTTTTATTTTTTCAGTGCATTCTCCAATATTTTCTAAATCCAAGTGGTAAAATTAATTGAGTCAATGTTAGTAAACCGGAAGGAGTAATATTTGATAACTGCATTTGGTTGAAAGAACGCCGCTGGATTAATGATACTGCTCAGTGGTCACGTTTTCAAACTGGTCAAAACAAATTAAAGAAGAACAAAAAATTTTAAAAAAAATAAGTATGAAGCCTTCTGACACTGTTAGGAGATAAATTGTTTTCACACTCTATAACTATACGTGTCTGATCAGGAGAGTTTTCAGTTTCTTGGCACCTACTGCAAACACTAAACTACGTAGGATTAACAAAGCTGACGTTGTAAGGCATTCATTATTCAACTCCCTTGTTTCGGTTAAAAACTGGAATTGCAGCAGTAATTATAAGTTAATGTGGCTTCAACATTCATGGAAAACTGATGCTGCTTAACCACATAATATTAAAGTAAACTTAAAATAGTTGCATCCAATAATTTCAGTCAATAGTTTCACTTCTCACTATTACGACAATGCCGTATGTTTTTAGCATTTCTGGACATTCATTGTATTAGTTTATTTATCTTATCTAAGCGTGGGGTTTACTGAACTGATGTTCTGAGTTTTCTTTAAGATTAAAAGAGTTCTGGGTTTTAACTTCGCTAGATCCAATAACATTTTTTTGCGCGTGTAGATATCGGTTCACTCCGGGTGTATAAGTATGTTATTTCCTTCCCTATGATGTAGTAATCCCTCTATCTCATCTCTATTTGCACAGTAATTATCATCACGCTGTTCAAAAAATATGTTTGACAGTTAATAACTAGGTATAATAACGGTAAATAAAAAGTTAATGTTTAAAAATTACTTGTTACGACGAATTGATACAATAATGTTGTAGTTCTTAAATCTATTCAAATATGCGATCAAACTTTGATAGATAATATTGTCAAAAAGCAAGAGTGCAAAGAGAGATGGGACGGAGGGAGTATGTTATTTCATACCCACGAGTCACTCGATTTAACAAAGTTAACCATGAGGCTAACCAAAATGCAGAATGTTAATGTTGTACTTGTATCAATTGTCATGGATCATCCTTCAACAAGGTTAACCGTGAGACTAGTCATGCTAGATTGCTACGACCCCCACCTGATTCCCACATATGTTGCACTCGGTGAAGTTTCTTTTAGCACACCGAGGCTTTCAAAGCACACAAGTTTAAAATGAGACTGCTCACCACTGAAATACACAAGCGCAATATAAAATCTGCTTTCAGCACTCCAAACTTTTTGTGGCACACGAGTTTAGACTGATATTACTCACAACCAAAATACATAAATGCAATATAAAGGTCAAGACACGTTTGGCGAGAAAGTGCTCGTTAATTATGTTGCATGAAGGTAACCGAGTACGAAGGTGGGTGTAAGTATCACTCTCTTGCCTACTCTAGCAAGTATTCAAAATAACCGGGGGGGTGTTGGGGAATTAAAAGAAAGGTAAAAAAAAACTAGAGGTTAGCGTTGGTCGGTGGGTCCAAGAATTGTCTAGCATGCGCTACACAAGAAGGTTACCCAGGACCATGCTTGTCTCTTAAATCCTGTCCTCCTAGTGCCGCACATCGTCTCCCATTCTTTCTTTATCCCTTTTCTTCCTTCTCCTGTGAGCCAACGTTGTTATTGCTCATCTAATGCAGCAATCTACTTTCCAATGTTGTTATTAGACAGGCAAAAGAGTTCGGGCTTCGGGCATCAATTGCAACGGCGGTCAAATCAACTCGAATACCTGCAACAGAGCGCAGACTATATACATCCAAATTTGCACTTTCATCAGCAGTATACTGACATTCTGCTGAGGAATTCAGAAGCATTTCTTGCTGATACAAGTTACCTTAACTAAACCTTGATCTGGTCAAATCCTCAACGAGTGTGAAATTCTGCAGCCATATGGGTCACTGGGGAGCTTTTTACTGTAACTGTTCGATCCAAGAGATTACTGTTTATTGGACGGCTATAACAGGGAGGCAGTTATAAAGAATCAACTGATATGATGCTTTTTCAGCATTCAGATTATCAAGTGCATAATCATGCCATACTATTTCCTTCGGTACACCTATCAGGTCATCGGTAACTCTGTACTAAAAAGATTATGTATTCTATGAATGGAGAAGGCTACTAATCGAATGAAATGATTCATTTGATAGAATCAAAAGGCAAACAAGATGGTTTATCATTCGCCAACAAAGACAATTGAAGTGACCAAACAAATTGAGAAATGGAGGAAATTACACCTTATTTTAACACAAACGCCAACCCCAAGCTTCCATATTCAGCTCTGAAGTTTGTGACATTTGTGGAAAGAAAAAGAGAGGCAACGAGCATGAAGGTTGACTAACACAAGCTTCCATTGGGAGTACAATGATTCATATCATGGCACTCAAACAGCATCAACAAGCATGACTTTACTTGGATGACCGTTTCGTGCAAAGAAGAGATTAGGACACACACAGGAAAAGGGTCGAAAGTAGAAACCATGTGCCGCTTAGCATTAAGTCCAGAAGTTCAAAACCATATTAGAATTTTCACACAAACACAATATTCAGATGGATCACACAACTGACACCGGCAGAGAGAACTAAAGAAGAGCATTCATTGTGTCATTATCGAAGCAAAAGCACCTCCAACGCCATTCGGCCATAGACTTGACACTTTTACTGAGAGCAACAAAGAAGAGGGAAAGCTCGTCTGGAGTATGCGACTGTTAACCGATGAATGCTGAACAAGATAAGTTTAAACATGTATCAGCTCAGCCACTGCCTTTGATAGGTTTAGCTTTCAGATTATGAAGACTCGAAATGTGAAGACAGCTTTATTCCTTGAGATGCTTCTATGAAGCAGAGCATCCATTCATTATGCAGCACAAAAGTAGGAAGAATGTACGAGACACAATAGCTCATTTCAACCACATTTATCCAAACACACCCCCATCAGTAGAGGTAGTAACAGATTTCTTTACCTACAAATGCAGAGCCTAAAAAAATAAACCAGCAAAGTGCATACTTATCATCATCCTGATAACGTGTGTTTTGGTGGAGTATTTTGTAAACCAGGAAAGAACTTTTGATCCTTCATGACCCAATATGTGTTTCAGCAAACCATGACACATCAGACATATTGTTTTCAATTTGACCCGTGATTCCGTGAAAAACATAACATCAAATACATATCAACTAAACTAGGCCACGAAGAAAATCGAGCTGATCTACATTTGTGTATGTGCCAATGCATCTCCATCATCCCAATTGCTACAAGCGTTTACCCATAAATATGAAGTCCAACTTATCAGAAGAGATGACAAAGCACGAGAACTAAACCATGCGAGGATAGAACAGACATCAACTCCGGTTCAAGGTTCTTCCGGAGTTAATGGAAGGAAATAAGAAGCAGAACTGAAAGGTCATATGACCAGACAAACGAATCACATTTTAGGTCATATGACCAGACAAACGAATCAGGTTTTTTTTCTAGAGGGAAACTGCAATTTAACAGCACTGTCACAACAGGCATTGAGAGAGATAGCTTCTAAGCCTGAATCACAGAAAAAGGATGAAAACCTAGACTTAAACGTATCACCCGCCTCAGCATGAGAACACCATTCCAAAAATAATGACATATGCAATGGCCTGATAACTGAATTGGATCACGAATCAGGCTAAGAAAATCTGAACAGGACACAAGTGGAACTACTAAAAGGAAGTCGGTGCAGCAACTTCAAAGCTTCCAAGTTCAGATTAAGAAGAAGATGGATTTAGTAGGCCAAGGAATCCAAGAAACC
>JAULKM010000012.1:14339590-14355827 GCA_032355605.1 Rubia tinctorum | reverse complement strand
TTTTTAATTTTAATAAATTCGTTTATCAATTACTTAAACAAAAATAATTAAATAATAATTACAGAAATTTAAATAATTAAAAAATACTTAAATAGAAATACTTAAATAGTATTAAAATACTAAAATAATAATTACAGAAATTAAAAAAATGAAATTCAATGAGTGGGACACGTGGGCCACTCCAGGGCCGACACGTGTCCCACTCCAAGGTCTAAAAGGAGGGGCACCTGGCTGATGGACTGTGGCCATGTGCGTCTGTCAGCCGATTTGTCAGGGGACCGGTTTCTTGACCGGTTCCCACACAAGAAATTAGGGACCAGTTTTTAACTAAAAACCGGTGTAGAACCCATCACTGTGAGTGTTTTCGGTTTCTAGAGTGATTTTTTAAAATTAAGAAACCACCACTGCACATGCTCTTACTGCCCCCATTCAAATACACCTACAGAACCGAATTAGATGGTTCGATAATTTCCTGATTGAATGAGAACTTCACCCGAGATTTTGAATAAAAATAGAATATTCCAGAGGCTGGGGTGGGGTTAATCTTCTCCATAACGCCCACAACCAGCGGAGCAAAATCGTTAACCTTGTTCTTCTGAGTTGATCAACAGCAAGAAGAGGGAACACTAGCAGAAAAGGTTGTATTTCATCAAAAGCCCATTTCTCAAATTAAATGTACTGCTAGTACTATAGAAAGAGAAATATATAAATAACAAACAATGGGACCTGGTCGACTTATTCCTATTCCATAGCTATATCTACACATCGTTAGACTCGACTCCAACTCAGTTACGCAGCGGCTTTCTTAGCCCTCTTAGCCGCAGGGGACCTGATCCACTTGGGCTGCTTCGTTTTCGCGGCGGCTGCCGGCTTCTTAACCTTCTTAGCCGCCTTCTTTGGAGCCGCCTTAGCTTTCTTCTTCACCGCGGTTTTTTTGTGCTTTGCGGCGGCCTTAGGCGCAACTGCGGTAGTACTGGCAGGAGCCTTCCTCTTCTCCGCCTTAGCCTTCACCGGATTCCGCTTCTTCGAGGCGGCGTCAGTCGTCTTCTTCACTTCAGATAGCTTGTAGGAGGCTTTGATTTTGATGAGCTTGCTCTTGGACGCAGAGTTCTTCAGCTGAAGCCCTAGAATCTTTTGGAAGTTCGCTGGAAGCACTGCCTTGTGCTTGTCCTCCATGAATTTGGCGATAGCGTATGGGATCGATCCGTATTTTTCCTCCAGCGCCATAATCGCTTCCTTAATCATTTGTACGTATATGATTAAATTAAATCACAGCAAAAATCATCAATAAAAAATCCACAGAAACTTCTTGAACACGACAAATCACCTCAAAGTAAGGGGTGGGCAGCGGCTTTGGCCTTCTTCTCCTTGGGAGCCTTGGGCTTTCTCTCCTTAGCAGCCTTTGCGGCGGGCTTTTCCTGCGGCGGAGCCTCCGCCTGAGGATTCTCGTCGACGGTTTTCTCAACTTCTCCGGTAGCAGCCATCTCACGGATATATCACTCTGAAATTACTATGACGAGAATGCGAACAAAGTTTCGAAAATGGGATGATAAAAAATTTAAAGGAGAATTCGGTATTTATAGTGGAAATTGTGTAGGTGGGGTATGAGAAACTCAAAATATGATTGGTGGATTAGAAATGATGCGGATCGACTAATATGGAGAAAATGAATCTAGAGTGTACACGTGGAGGGAGCATTGCTGTTGATTACCGTGCGAATTGGATCGTGCAGTGGTAATCTTATTCTGTAGGGAAAGTAATTGATGCAGGGAGGCTGTTTTTATGTGTCCAAGGGTTGTGTTTTTTTTTTGTGCATTTTGGGGTCCATTTTGACAGAATTGTAAAATGTTTGGATTGGGGAGTTTTACTAGAATAAAGTTTGGAAATTTGTGAGTATAATGTGGGTGGTTTGGGACACAATGGATTAGATTTTGTTGTAGTTTGAAGCCATTAAACTTGAAGGTTCTTTCTTGTTTCTTTTGAATATTTTTCTTTGATTTTTTTTAAAAAAAATTAACTTTCATTTCAACGCTATTTGGACTCTTTCCTCTTTAAAACGTTTCTGCTTAATTTGCCTTCTTCACTACTTTTCTATTTTTAGTATAATTTTTTTAAAAAAATTGGTTGGGCCGATCCTAATGAATTGTTTTACAACATTAATTTCTAACCCCAATCCAAATTAAACCCTAACCCATTCCCTAACCTAATTAAGAATACTAATCATTCCCCATTTTCATCAGTCAAAAACGCAAACCGCCTCCCTTCCTCATCTACTTCTCCGTTCTCCTCTTCCTCCTCCGCTCCAACTGCCTCTCTTCCTCCTTCGCTCCAACTGCCTCCCTTCCACCGCCAAACGCTTCTTCAACCACGAGCTCATCGTCGAGGTTGAATCTCATCTCAGATCCGCGCTCAGCCTTGAACACGCCCGTAGAAGAGACACTCACGACGGAGAAGAGACGATATGTTAGGGGTGGGCTATGTGGCGCCGCTGTGTTGGGGATGGGTTATGTGGTGGCGCCGCTGATGAAGGCTCTAATCAGCCAACACAAGAAAAGAGAAAACAAAACCTTCACCTACCACATCATCCAAATTGAATAAACAATTCAACAAAATAATACTCCCTCTTTCTCTCTCTACAAAATTAGTTGGGGCAGAGGGAGTATCTTGAATCTTGAATTTACAAGCAACTAAACAAGATAAAACATGGGCAATATGCAATATAACTGTATGTAATTGCGAAAGTGTCAATATAACTTTCAAACAATTGAAAATAAAAAAACAACCTTAATTCATTAATGAAAATGCCAATGTAACCCTTTGGTGGATATTCCAACGCCGCCATAACAGGTATGGCTATATTAGTATATTATGAAAACAGATAAGATTATATCAACACATACTATAAAGTTCAGGGTTATATCAAAAGATACTATCAACACATTTTGTATTACCAAGTGTATGGTATTACACTCGGTTTGCCTTAACAGGCGATCAAAACATGATATATACCATTATCACATTATAACAACATCATGTACATCATAAAATTCGATATCATAACACATTCAATTTTACTAAACACCATTATCACATATGCTAGCCTCATTTCAAAACACATCAACACCCTAGGTAGAAGAACACAACAAAATAACAACTACACACAAGACACAAAAGTCATCTAATCATCAATTTGAACTAAACACAACAAAACAAATAAAATAAAATATCATCAAAACCTTTATATTCTATGCCATATATACTGCATATCTAAATTCAACTTACGAGAATAAGGGTCTAGATATTCCATGTGATGCTATGTACACGAATAAGGCAAATTTCCCCTAGTTTTACTTATGTGATCATTAAATGAGGTCCATTTTTCATAAATAATCATAAATAATGAGGGTTTAGACATCATACGTGATTGTAGTGTGAACGAATAATGCAATTTTAATCCATTTTTACTTGACGTGATCATTCAACGTGGTCTACATTTTAGGAATATTTGAACTATTTACATCTTACTTTTTTATATTTCAGAAATAGTTGAACCATTTACACCACATGTGATGGAATCAGGAATTTATTTGGTTGTTTCTCGAACTTTCTTTATTAATATTGATCATTCTTGGTTGACGTCCACCCAAACTATTACATATTCTTACAATTTTGATTTTGAAATAATAAATCATTCTCAAGATTTTAAATTGTCTTCCAAATCCACCCCATCTTCCAAATAAACAAATTATAACTCTGATGAAGATAAGTTGGTGGCTCATGTGTGGTTGGTGGTATCACATGATCATATCCTAGGTTAGTCTATTGATACTTTTTAGTCTTGTGTGCAACAAGTTTATAATAATAGAGTGATTGAGATTGATGAATAGCATACTGATAGATTTATAATTTTGCATTTTTCAATCACAGAGAAGGCAATACGAATGCTAACTAGATATGTTCATCAAGTTAACTACTACATCTGTCCCATGCAAAGAGAGAAAATCTCTCTGCAAAATTTCCACTGATGAAAAGAATAAAAAAACCCATATCCCCTTCACCTATTTTCTTTGTTCTCCCTTGTTTTTCTCTTACACTCCTCCGACTCCTCTCGCTGCTGCTTATTCGCCTCATCTCGCCCTCTCGCCGCTGCTCATTTGCCTCCTTTCGTTGCTGCTGTTACGCGACGTCGCCGCTGCTCACATCTTCACCTCATCTCGCTGCCCATCACATATCCTCCTCCTTTTTCCTCTGCTCACATATGCCATTAGAATTCCTCCATTGATTTCCTCTTGCTTCCGCTCAAATATGTCGTTCGATTTCCTCTTGTCGTGCGTCAATGATAGCTCTGGAAGAAGGGAATGAAAGAAGAGGAAGCGGAGCTGGATGCAGGCGGGGGGAGGCGGAGGAGGAGGGGCGGTGACATGAGAGGCGAAGGAGGGAAGTGTTGGCAACGGTGGCTCTAGAAAAACCGGAGCTGGAGGGGCAGTGGCGGAGCGAAGGCGGCAGATGGAGGGGAAGTGACGGAGGGGAGGTGGATGAGGGAGATAAGGCGTGGGCGGAGGGAGGGGCGGTGACAGAGAGGAGACGGCGGAAAGGGGTGGCAAAATAGACACGTAACCTGCGAATTAAATGAGTTATCTATTTTTAAACCCGGATGAGTATGGATAAAATAGATAATGGATTAGATGGGTAATAGAAAAATATGGGTAAAACGGGTTGAGTTTGCGGGTTGATCACATGTATATTCATATGCCTCGGCCTCAAAAAAATCGCAAACCTCTGACTCAAAAATACAAATCGACGGAGATGATTACCGACAAGCTGGAGGCCCTCAAGAAACTCATACCGATGAACATGGATTGCACCAACTACATCGTTCTCCTCCAAAATCATATTTATGTTCTGCAGCAACTGGTAGATTTTAATGGCTTCCGCCGTCGTTGCTACTGCAGCTTAGTCACAACAGAATTGAAGCGCCACCACTATAGGAGTACCTCGTAGCAACAATGTTAATTTCATCATCGATCTCCCCAGGGGTTAGTTCAGGGGTAATTGATTGCTTCCTTTTGCGATTATTAATTTATTAGTTTGGGACTAATTGATTAATGCTTCCTTTCGTGTATTTTTTTTTTGTGTTGCACAACTTTTTAAAATTGGAACTCACGTGGTCAATATATGGGGTTGAAATTTGCGGGTTTACCCATTTTGACCCGTAATTTCAATTACTTTTGACCCATAATTTCAATGATTTTTGACCCGCGGGTTAAGCTGGTTTAACCCAACCCGTTTAGAATCAATCCATTTTTTGACCCGTCATAAAAGGGGTTTAAATGGGTCATACTTATATTGTCCAATGCATATTTGACCCGTCCGCCCATTTACCACCCCTAGCGACGAAAAGAGGAAGGCAGAAGAGAGGAGGTGGCGAAAAAAGGGGAAAACTCTGGATATGAAAATCTAGGTCCGAGGGTTGAGGGGTAAGGATTTGTGGGAATGAGTTTGGTTATGTAAAACTCTAAATTTGTAAGGGTAATTATGTCATTAAAGAAGCTAAATTTTACTAAAAAAGAAAAGTGTGCAAATTTGTTTGGTACACTCAAAAAAGGAAGTTGTGCAAATTCTCATGGGACGGAGGGAGTATTTATATTCAAGTGGTGTTTCCGTAAGAAAAATATTATAAGTTTGAAATGAATATTAGCTTGTTGTTTCATTTTCTTTTGTTTCATATCATGATCGACCATGTTAATAATTTCATCTTATATTATTAGATACAATTTATACTCTATTTGTCCCAAAATAATCTGCACACTTAATAAAGCCAACACTGTCAAATTTTGATCATATATTTGAATAAATATATACACAATAACATTATCGTATGTGATATTATTGAATTCATCGTAGTAAATAGTTTCTAAATATAAATTTTTTATTTACCGTTATTATACATAGTTAAATATATTAACGGTAAAATATGTTTCTTGAAAACCGTAAAAATGATTCTATGAAGATTAGTATGGGATGGAGGGAGTATCTAACTTACATACAATAAATTTATGTATTGCACTCATTTATTCAAATAAGAAAAAGGCAAAATCTTGGAAAATACGATCTTTCCATAGCCTCATGGAAAGACGGGATTTAATTAGAATAATAAAAGGGAAAAGGTCTTTGTTGCAATATTAAAGTTTTATTATGCAACGTGTAGCAGTTATAAATTTTATAGCTCGGTTCATACAACTCGAAAATTCTATCTTAATTTCTTTTAATTTACACTTTAAACTTTGGTCTTTCCATGAATTATGGAAAGACCATCTTTCAAGAGACTGGCTCTAATAAAAAAGAAACAACATTTTTTAAAAATTAAAAGGTTTCATTATTAAATGGGTAATTTATCAGAATCATTCGCGGTCAAATAAAAAATAATTGAAATATATTAGACCACACGAGTCAAACATCAAACTTTCGGAGCCGTTTAATACGCGACCTTCACAGTATCTTTGCAAATCGGAGACCAATCCGGCCGTTGTAACCACCGCAAAAACGCTGTAGTCTTAACTCTCTGAATCCCGAAACGTCGACGTTTTGGGCTCTACTCTCCATTCCCGTTCCAATAACTACCCAGGGTTACCACTATTGGAAGACAAACGGAGCAGTTCAAACTGTGGTTTCAGAAGGAACACCGGCGTCCAATATCTCTCCGGCGACCGGAGCTCCGGCATAATCTTCGTCGCATTCTCACCTCTGCATCTCGCTTGTAAGTCGTCTCTGTGATATCGAAACTATTTGCTTTTACCCTTGCATTTCTTTTATCCGATCTACTTGTTCGCATGTTAATATCTTTAGTTTAGTGTTTTCTGATGCGCTGTTCGAAGCTAGGTTTCCGATCTCTTGCATTTCAGCTTGCTCTAGCTTACAGAATGATAGTTTCATGTTCATTTAGTTGATTAGCCTATATGAAAAAGCGCGGGAGTTAGATTCAGGTTGACTAGATCGAGAACGCAATGTGGAGTTGAAAATACATAGGAGATCAAAGTGATTAATAAGTGCCTGGAAAAAGGGGAAAGGATAAGGATGATGCGCTCTTCATAATGTAGAAGCCTAGAAGATACATGTTAGTTTGAACTATGCCTCGTCGGAGGCCTTGAGCTAAGCTTCTAGCTAGATCGAAAATTACCAGTGTAAGTTTTTAGCGTATCGATCTGCGATGTCATCTTCCTGCTAGTGATTGATTAGGTTACAAACTCCTTCAGCTAGTGATTATTTAATTAGGAATTTTCCTTACTTTTGACTTTCTTCTCCCCTAAATGCTCCGGGTACTGATTGGCGATGCCGGCTTTGTTTATAGATGCTGAACGTTAGGTCTTAAACCTAGGCAATTTGATCTATGAGTCATCGGGCAGCTCTCTTATATGTTTTGCTGTGTTAAGAACTTTAACACCCACAGAAAAAACGTAAGATTTTGTGTTGTCATCTCTTTTAATTATTGGAGTTGCTATCTTTTGTAAGTTGTAACCCAGAATTGGTCGTTTCCCTGTGCAGAAATTGTTCTCAGTATGGATTGCTAGCTTCTTCAGCACAGTATAAGATGGTATGCTCGTACTTTTTGTCAAACTGTTCATCCAACATATTATGTGCACTCCTTTTACATTGGACAAAATGAATAACTGCCTGGATGCGTATTACAACATATTAGACTGCTGAAAATGAAGCAAATATCAGGAACGTAGTAGAAATGTTTGCATTGAATCATAATACAATTGCATCATAGTATGAAGTTCAGGTTCAGGTTCAGATTCAGATTCAGATTCAGATTCATACAATTGCTTCACCATCATAGTTTCTTTAACAAGCAAGAGGGATCTCCTCTAATTAATCTCATCTAATATGTTATCCGAAGTCCATCATTTTAATGTCTTAAATTTTCTCAATCGGCGACTCATGCTCTTATGCAGGACAACACTTCGTCAAGTATAAAGACATATATGGCCATCACCGCTGAACGAGATGCTGCCATCCGGGATAGGAACATGGCCTTGGAGGAAAGAAAGAGGGCCTTTGCAGAGCGAGACATGGCCATGCTTCAGAGGGATGCTGCAATTGCAGAACGTAATTCTGCCTTGAAAGAGAGAGATGATGCCATTGCAGCACTGCAGGATACAGAATGCTCTATACATAACATGTTCTCTGATTCAGCCATTGACGACATTGCTGATGAAGCAAAGGATTTGCATTACCTGGAGCAAATACGGTATGACATACCTGATGGTGCATTTAGCCCAATCGAAACTTCTACCAGCCATACCCCTAGTGTAGCAGAAGCTGATTATGAAGCTGCAAAAACCAGTGAAGTGAAGCACGGAGAAGAGGATGGCATTACAAACTCATCCAGGTCTGCTAAAACCTCGAAAAGACAGGCTGAAGACATGTCTGAGCATATGATACCTCATTCATCAAATGGTTGGAGCAGTAGTCATAATTTGGGAACTGATGAGGAAATAGATGGGCAGATTGTTACATGGAAAGAAGATTTAGGCATGAACCAGATAAATTTTGATGAAACTTCCATGCCAGTGCCAGTGTGCTCCTGCACCGGAACACCCCAGCCATGCTACAAGTGGGGGAGTGGAGGATGGCAATCTGCATGCTGTACAACTACTATGTCCATGTATCCATTGCCTCAAATATCAAATAAGCGTTACACCCGGGTTGGCGGGAGAAAGATGAGTGGAAGTGCTTTCAATAAATTGCTTAGTCGGCTAGCTGCAGAGGGTAAGGATCTGTACTCTGGCCCCCTTGACCTTAAAGATCACTGGGCAAAGCACGGCACAAATCGGTATAGCACTTTAAAGTAACTCCAAACGACCTGATATACAGCGTTGGGATTATGTCGTGTGAGTGTGCGCATTTGATTATTGCTAAATGACCACTATATTTTTAAGAATTCACTAGCTCTGGCATTGTTGTTTCTGGTATACATATAACCGGAAAAGAGATATTGTACATTTAAATTGGATGCGTGGGGGGGGAAGGATACCATTTGCGTTTGGTAAATGGAAAGTGGGTAGTGTTTAGTTACGCTACTACTTTACTAGCTTAACAACTGATGCTTCGTTTCGAGTAACCTTTATATGCTTTTAACGACCCTTGTTTCAGAGGGATATTTCTTCCTTCAACCGAATTTCTTCTTTCTTGAGACCATATAATTGCCTAATGATATTAAATTGTATCACGATGATTTTCATAAACGATGATTGCCCCATTCTGATGTTTTCTGATGATCAGTGCACTAATTAGTTAATGTCTTCAGCATGTCCCGTAGCCTATACCAAGATCATTGTACAAGATATCAAATCTGTAAAGCCCTGGTTTGTAACATGGATTCCAGTCATTTTCACCCTCCGAGTATGGGAAGAAGAAAAGAAAACACGTGCACTTAGTTTGTAGAAACCACGATTAGATAACCATAAATTTGCTGTTACATCACAGACAACATATAGGAGAAGCACTTAAAACTGGAAAGATTTAGCTTAGCATTGAGATTACTAAAAAGATACATGCCAATGTATGGTTTAAACACCAACAGATCTATAATGAAATGACTGAAGCATTCTTTCTTACATCGAGTCGGACTATAAAGAGAAAAAGGTTAATGGTAACAGAAAAGAAAATGAAAAGGATGAAGATTCTATCACATCCTTTCTAGCAGTGTATTCAACAAGGTTTATAGAGGCACTACATATGTTCCACCACCCAACAAATTATGCATCTGTAAAACTGTACAAGACTAAACAATACCCAGTTAATAAATTAATTTTATACCTAAAACCATCACTTAGGCGTGTTTGCTGTGTTTTCTCAACAAAAAGAAAAGCCGTTTCTAATGCCAAAACAGCTAAAAGGTGCATTTTAATCCATCAGAACCAGCAGCACTACTACGGCAGTCTGATAAGTAGCAATCGACTTACCATACAGCAGCTATCTGGATCTGAAAGGACAAACTAAATCCGTACCCGTAGCTGTACACTGACTCTATCAGTGATGTTAAAACTACAAATTTATGACCAAAATAACCATATCATAGACTACTAGGGTGATGATCTTTACAGGGTAGCACATTTTCAAAAACAAACTGGGTTTTACCCGTCAAAACATTTATGTGTCCAGTCTCCACTACGATTTTATAATTTCACACCTCCCACAGTTTGGAGCCTAGACTGACATTGGTACCATTGCCAAGGACCAACAGGAACTCAATAGTAATTAGGAGGAGGGGGGATCATGTAATTGGTTTGGGTTATCAATACCAATACTACCAAGTGCCAATGAGACGTGTAAGCATTATATGTTCAAACGAATCAAACCATAAAAGTAAATTACCCAAGCAAGGCATAATATCCAGACTCAAACCACAAAACTTAAATCTCACATAGTTACCAGTACCTAAGGATCCCAAAGTACACTTTTTGAAGGCTGCAAAGGAACTAAAATCGATCCCAAATGAAACCATAGTAAACCTAGTTCATCTGTCTTGTTCTTCCAGGCAAAATTCAAAGATTGATGGTTTTCAACTTTCTAAAGGCATATGAAATCATCAAAGAGAATAAGTCCCCCCAAAAGTTGGCATTGACACAATAAAAGGGACAAAGAATGCCAAGACTATTGTTAAACCTTCAATTCACTACAATAATCAACCACATTTATCATCCCAGACGACCTAGAAAAGATGTGATAAATTTCTTTGTACATTCTGTCAGGTCTTGCATTACAAGTTGAGTTACAATCATCATAATCCTCATCAGAAGCTCCTAAAAAAATATCCAAAGACCACAAAATTCAAGAGAAGACTCGTTCCTGCTTTGTGCATATATGTGTATATATATATATGTATATGTGTATTTATGTATATATGTATATATATGTTCAACCTCAAATTACACCTTAAAGGGATCTACTCTTCATTGATGTCATTTTCAAGTAGAAAACTAAAAGTCCTGTCACGAAGTACATCAAGGTGGTCACGGTCCAGTCCTCAACTTTATCATAATCAGAGCTTTATTCAGCAAATATTGAGCAATTATTCTTCAATCCATACTTTCCACCTCAAAAGATATTCTCATACCCAACTTAGTCCTCAGGCTCGAAGGCTGAATATCAGCGCATACACATTTATGACAGGAAGAAAGTTTAATGAAGGTAAATTAAAATATAACTCGTTTGACTAGCTAATGTCCTCAAACGTCATCCCGCAATGGGAGCTCCCATACCTAGAATTCTCCAACTTACTCCAAACAGTACCCACAGAACTCCTTCTCGAAGGAATAACCTATTATCTAAGCCCATGACAAGTAGATTCTAATGCGAGGGCAGGTGAAAAGTATACGGAGAAGACTTCAAATACGAGTATAAAGTAAAGTAAATAGAGAGAGAGCACAAGCAAGGAAACTGAAGTGCTTTCCATTAGCAGCAAGACTCTGGGCCTTGTTTCTTCACCAAACAGATCAAACTCAGGCTTTATTTGACCTGAAAAGAAACATCGGAAAAACATATGAAGCTCGCATACAATACACATCAACATCGAAAAGTTAATCAATCACATTACCTGAAGTTCACAAACCTAATGGCGGTAACCGCGTCCATAAGGGCGACGACCTCCAGAGAACGGTGGGTTAACACCTCTACCATACTGACCAAAAGAAGAAAAGGATACAAATTACAAAGGCAAAAACTCAGATTTTTATTTAAAAAAAGAGGAAATGAACCGTGATACCCACATCAGAACCATAATAATCTTGATGAAAGTGTCCACCATCAGCTCCAAAAGTACCTAGTGGTTACCGGAAACATTAGTATGGTGGCAGATAACAATTACACAAGGAAGCCACAACTGAAGGCATCAAGAAACTCCAAACCTGGGTAACGATGTCCATGAAAAGAAACTGGCGCACCAGAATACTCAAATCGAGGGCGGCGGGTGCTAGGTTCCATATTATAACCAGGATCCTGATCCTGTTACAAGGGGAGAGGCAAAAAAAAAACAGAGATTAAAAACTGTCTTCGTGATCAGATCCGATCACATAAAGCTAGTATTCAAGCTCACTCTCATTGAATATGGTCGTTTAATCCCATGGCCTGGGACATCATAGAAATCACGATCATTAATATGCCTTCCAGGGTATGGTCGGTTGAAAGGTCCTTCTGTAGGGAAAGGCTCCCTCCTGAGTGGATCATAATCACCAGGGCCACCATGCCTAAATCTATCAAGGTTAGTCGGATGCGGCTGTGGTGGACCTCCAATTGGCCCTCCACCTTCCCCCCTCGGTGGATCATAATCACGAAAACCACCATGCCTAAATCTATCAAAGTTAGGCCGATTTGGCGGTGGTAGACCTCTGATTGATCCTTGATGAGCACCCCTGAAACCCCAACTACCCCCTGCTTTTGCAAAACATCGAAGCAAAAAAAATTACTCGTACTAACTTGCAGGCTAAGCACAAACCACCACCAGAACCAAAAAACAAATGGTGGATTTATCATTTCACAAAATTTTGCCTCGAATAAAAGGTTGAGGGAAAAGCATACCACGTTCAAAATTATGTCTTCTGTTAAAATCATAAGGATCACCAATTTGTTCATTAGGGAAACCCCTTTCACCAAAGTGCCCAGGTCCAGGTGGATAGAAACCCCTACGATGCTGAAAATTTGGTCGGTTGAAAGCATTTTCACCTCGTCCAGATCCCCTTCCTGAAAACACCGATTATATGACATACATCATACCAGAATCATGTGTGGTAAGTTGCAAAAGAGAAACATTACAGAAAGGCTATGATACCTATAATTGGACGACTCCCTCCACTGCTTCGAGCGATCCGAAAACCTCCAGCCATTCCACCTCTGATGGCCTGAGTTTTAGGTAAGGGATTTGAAAGTCTTACCCTTACTCTCACCTAAAAAGGGTGAAATTAAGTAAGCAGATGCCCAACCAAACTATAACCATTGTTTCTTATCTTAAATCTGAAAAGTCTGAACAACCATGTGAGGAAATGCATAGTGCTAAACCATGGTATTCATGAAGACATTCCAGCTGTAAATTCAGACAACTGAAGGTCTTAGGCAAAGGAGCTCATCTGGTTTCAAGTGAAATGCCCTCTAAATATTCTTAAGAGATTACTTGCCCACACACAGACCATACATATTAGTATTAATTCAACTTATACCTTTGAGTGCCCATCAACCAATTCCATGTTGTTTACACTCTCGACACATGCAACAGCCGCTTCATGCGAGGTGAAATCAACAAATCCAAAATCCTTCCTTTTGGCTGTTGACATATTACGAGCCAACACGACATTTACAATCTCTCCAAAACGTTCAAATTTCTCCTTAACAGAACCCTCATCCCACTGAGGAGGGAGACCATCAACAAAAACTGATTTGACCTTGGCCATCACCTCTGGATCTGGCTCACGCAAAGGTTCAGCAAAAGCCACTTTGACACTCCTCTCAGGATGGCCGAAAACAGCATCAGGCTTTTGAAGTCTTTTATATGCAATCATAGCTTCACCATGACAAGAGAATTCAAGAAATGCAAAACCACGACTGAGCCCTTCCCGTTTGGGATCTGCTACAACAGTTATTTTTTCAATACCCTCGACGCCATAATCCTTCAACTTTTGTTTTATCTGCAACCATTTAACAAAATAAGGAAATATTTTTTTTGCCTTTTTTATAATGCAAATCATTCAAACACAAACAATCTTACAGCTTCTTTTGTCCATGTGTTACATATATTTCCAACAAACAATGAATCATTGTCTTCACTCGGAGAAGTAACGCATCGCTTCCCACGTATCTATGTCAAAGAGCAGCAGAGTGACATTAACTTATTACCATGTAAAGGAATTATGCAACTCTCATTGTAAGGGCTTTGTGTGCCTCTATCATATAGTATGTACACAACTCCAAAATAAATGAAATAAAAAGCTTACAACAGGGTTTTTCATTTCTGACAAAGCACGGCTGGCTTCTTCCTTATTAGCAAATCTCACAAATGCATATCCCTTATTCTTGTTAGTGGAGGGGTCCTTGTGAAGGCGGACATCAACCACCTCCCCAGCATTCTGGTATACCTTTTTCAAATCTTCTTCTGTAACATCGCGATCCAGCTCACCAACGAAAATCTCAAGTTCTTTCCTTAACTTACGCTCCTTTGCAGCTGCATTTAGTTCTGCATGCTCATCAAGAACTTCTTCAGCTTGCTCGTGTGCGTCATCTTCAGGAATCTCCTCAATCTTATCAGCATCCGCTTCTTCAAGGAGACCATCAAAATCAGTTTTTTCCCCATCGGGGTAGTCATCCATGTCACCCTTGTAACATTCTGTCTCCACTTTATTCTCAGCCGGTATCATTTGCTCTTCTTGTGAATCCAACAACTCCTCGGTGGTCTCCACTTCGTCCTCTGTAGGTCCCATTTCATTCTCTTGTTGCCCCGCCAACTTGCTAGTAGTATTTAAACTCTCAACTTCGTCCTCCATAGTTATCATTTGCTCCTCTTGTTGTTCCACCAATTCCTCAGTATCCAGTTTCTCCTCAACAGTCATCATTTGCTCCTTTTGTTCCGCCAACTCCTCAGCAGTAATCACCTTATCCTCTATTGTTAGCATTTTCTCCTTGTGTTGTTCCACCAAGTCCTCGGGAATATCCACTTTATCCTTGGAGGTTATTAGCTCATGTTGTTCCACCAACTCCTCAGCAGTATCCAATTTGTCAGCAACACTTACCATTTGCACTTCGTGTTGTTCCACCAATTCCTCAGCGGTATCCACTTTATCCTCGGTGGTTATCATTAGCTCCTGTTGTTCCACCAACTCCTCAGCAGTATCCGATTTGTCAGTACCACTTAACATTTGCACTTCGTGTTGTTCCACCAATTTCTCAGCAGTATCCACTTTATCCTCGGTGGTTATCATCTGTTTTTCTTGTTGTTCCATCAATTCCTCAGAGATATCCACTTTATCCTCAGTATTTATCATCTGCTCCTCTTGATCCACCACAGTTGAACCCACTTTATCTTCGGTTGTAATCATCTGCTCCAACTCCTCAACGGTATCCACTTTATTCTCGGTAGTAAACATCAGCTTCAACTCCTCAGCAGTATCTCCTTTATCCTCGGCAGTAAGCATCTGATTCAACTCCTCAGTGCCGTCTACTTTATCCTCAGGTGTAATCATCTGCTCCAACTCCTCAGTGGTATCCACTTTGTCCTCATTAGTTGTCATTTTCTCCTCTCGCTCCCCACCAAAATCCCCCTCCTCCTCCCCTATCGCAACTCGTTGATCCTCAGAAGGTTTAGATTCTGTAGCAGCCCGCTCTTGTTCTTTTGGAGATTTATTTACACATCTCATCAAGAATCCTTCCACTTCACCATCCACTTTCTGCTTCTTGGTTGACTCTTCAGCACAGGACATATCCATACTCGCAATTTGATCTCCTCCATCGGCTTTCTCAACCCTCAGTGGTTCAATTATCGCCAGATTGTCCGCATCAGCACCGCTCGTTCCACCATTTTCAGTTGTTTGTTCATCCTTTACCATAGATTTTGAGTCTGGTACCTCTACCACGTCATCATCCTCTATGGATTCAATCTTGGGTGTTTCATCAGTCTTCATAGTCTTTACCGTTTTAACAATCGTTTTCTTAATTACTCTCTTTACTACCCTTCTAGTCGTTCTGGCAGGTTTTGATTCCGGTGTCACATGACTAGCCTCAGCATCATCCATTGCTTTAAATTCATCAACCACACAAATAATATGGAGTTTAGTCGTGCATTAAACTACAAGGATAAGCATCAAAATGAAAGCACGATAGAAACACAAGCCTTTCTATTTATCTATATTTAATCAAATGGACTAGCAACATCGCAAATTAACGCTTAATTGATTGAAACTATAAGGCTCGACGTTAGACAAATTAACAGTTCTACCTGCGGGGGACGGTGCGGATTCCGGCGGAGCTGCGACCTCCGGTTCAGCTGCGGCGGCGGCGGAGGGTTTTCCTCGTTTGCCTCTGGTGGCGCGGCCTGATTTCGAGGCCGTTGAGTTCTCCGCCGGCGTGGACTCAGCCTTTGATTTATCGGCGGAGGTAGGAGTTGGTTGTCCAGCGGCAGTTTTCCCCAGCGGCGGGGTGTTATTCTTCGCCAATGCTGACGACCGGCGAGTTTTCATGATTATTGAATAAG
>JAULKM010000012.1:14327919-14339490 GCA_032355605.1 Rubia tinctorum | reverse complement strand
ATAACAAAAGAGATGTTAAATGCTCCGGAAAACACATGCATTTGAGGTCAGATCACATAGTCACCCTACTTGCGGAACAGTTGCGTTCAATTAGTTCACGTTGACCTGGATAGCCCGAATGGTCAACTTCCACAGATGGTCCGGATGGTCAACTTCCACGTTGACCTAGATGGTCAACTTCCACGTTGACCCGGATGGTCAACTTCCACATTGACCCGGATGGTCAACTTCCACGTTGACCCGGATGTCCCGGATTGTCAACATCCACTTAATCAAGACCACGACAGATCCACAGGCGTTCCATTGGTTGTAAGGGGTTGTAGGTGTTACTTTCATGAAGCTTCCAGAACCCAAAATATGAAGCTGGAGTTGGACACCCCAATGACTGATTTGGCGATCAAGCTAGATGCAGAGTGCAGGCAGGGATTTCTGTGAGGGCTAACAACCTCCCGATCCAATTTGACGAGGGTGCTCTACCCTATACTATGGATCCTCCACAGGATGCACCCCATTCGGCACAACCTTCCCCGCAGCACCAGTAGCCTGATATGATGTAGGAGGATCGCATCAGCCGCAGCCAGCCTCAGTAGCCGCCAGCAGATTTCTATTACCATTTACACGACATGATCTACAAGAAAAACCTGTACATGTCGCGGAACTTTTTGGATATTGATGACGAGATTGATCAAATGACATCCAGAGACTGTGATATGCATGCACGCGCTGGTGGCACCCCAACCCTGATCCCGGAGTATCGAGGCACAGGGAGAGATATCAGAGGAATGAGAAGTGGATGGATTTATATCAAGAGCGCTACTGACATGGTGGTTCATTCTCACAACAATGATTGTGAGCTTTTTAATTTCGCGTACCTCCCTATTTCATTATTTATTGTGTTTTGCCCTATTTTTGATACATTGAGGGCAATGTAGTATTCCAGTGAAGGGAGGCGATTTATCATTCACTGTTTATCTTTTAGGATGCCATATTTTTTATTTAGACTTTCATGTTTTTCTAATTTTGGGATGCTATATATTGATGCATTCGAATATTTTTTTAGTTTTGACATGTGGAAGCATTTTGGCAATTTATGATTGGAAAAACATGGGAAAATGAAAAAAGTTAATAAATTTTAAATTTTTTTTTAAAAAATTGAAAATGAAAAGGAACAAAAATAAAAAGAAAACCCGCTAAGTTGAAAATCCGAGAGGGAAATTTAGGCAACATTGGGGGTCCGGATAGGCCAAAAACCCGAAGGGACAGCCTAGGTAAAATGAGAGGCTAAATGTTGGTGAGATGTGAGCCAAAAGAAACATGATGTGTGGTTAGGATGAAAACCCGAAAGGGCTCCTAGGTAAAATGAGATAAAGAGAGAAAGAAAGAAAAAATTGGTTAAAGATCTACTCATTTTTCGGTGTGGGAGTCATAAGGTTGCGGTTCATATAGGATGATCTGGTATCTTAACATCACGACACTCCTTGGGTTTGGGTAATTTACCGGGGAAAACAAAGCAAGGTATAAAATTCTTAATTCTTGATATGCTTCATTTTTGGGTTGATATATTGGTATAAAGTGAAGTTCGTACTTGAACATTTGATATATTTTTAACCTCACTTGATACCATTGGATTTTGGGATTAGCGAATCGGGATTAGTAAATGCATCTATGGTAATTAGGGAATTGATGGGTAGTATATTTTGGTAGATTTAGGAATAAGGGTTATTTGTGATAGAAACTTTTGGGAATTATGATGTTTAGAGTTTTGTGTGGTTTTGATTGGGGGAATATTAAAATTAGGATGGGGACATTTTAACTTCTTTGTGTTCTTGAATCTTTTCTTACTCAAGGAGGAGTAAGGTTCAAGGGGGATATCTGATATGTCCATATTATACGATGATTTTGGGATCTTTTGTACTCATTTTGGTATTCTTTTATACTTTGGATACTCCATTCTACCTTGAAGTTCTATTACTAGAGTTAAGATCGACTTTAGCGCTCTTATCACTTTTAATAAGGATTTTGTGAGACAAGGTAATGGTTTGAAGATTTGAAGACCTTGAAGACTACTTTTGAAGACAATGAAGACCATGAAGACCTAAAGACGGGAAGAGGAGACAGCTACAATTAGACAAAAAGAAGACCATATGTGAGGGGAGTTTACAAAGCCCGTCGCGACTCGTGATGAATGTGTAACGAGTTGCGACAGACCACTGCCCAGATCTACTTTTTGGACTTTTTGTACTATAAATACTCTCTTATCCTTTCTCTCTCTTTCCAGCAACTTTTCTTCCCCGATTCCACAACCATAAAACCCTAGTTTTCCACCATTTTCATCTTTATTTCATCTTGATTTTATGTCTGAATTTCTATTGTTGTTTAGTATGAATTCTAGTAATTAAACTTAGTCTTGGGAGTAATTGATTAAGGCTTCCAAGCCTATCTCTTGAGAACTTTTTATGAAGCTATTTAATGTTATGTTATTGTGCATTTATTGTTCTTGAATTTGGTAATTGAATACATTAATGGTGTTTGAAGTTTGACTATATTAATTGCTTGTATGATTACTTGTTAGCATTTGGAGAAAATAGCTAATTCTCCTTTCTTTCGATATAAAATCCAAAGGCATGAATTAGAGCTTCTAATATGGATGATGATTTGATGAATGCTAGTTAATATGATAATGTCGAATTGTTTTTTTTTGTTTTGGGTAGTAAATAGGAGAATTTATGAAAAATCAATGTTCTTGACTAATCATGTGTAAATGCATGAATTGGTTCAATGCTTAGACACGGTGTAATGTTTATAAATGTTATCAAGTTTGTTGATTCTTTGTACTTAATGCCTCTATTTGGATACCTTTTGGCATTGATCAACTAAAGGAGTCATTAGTGAGGTTTAGCAAGAGATGTCGAATTCACTCTTGTAAACTACTATCAAAGAAGGATAGAAGATTTATCTTCACAACAAATAGTAAAAGTATTGAATAGGTTTGTTCAATGATAGATAAGAGGTTTGTAAGTGAAAATCAATTGCGCCCAAGGTCCCGTAACATGTGTACTCTTCTTATTAGTTTTTTCTTATTTAGTAGATTTAAATTGCTTGCTAGTTAACTTGTCTTTAAATTGATAACTTAGAAAAACCAACCCAAAGTCCCCTCTCTTTACAAGCTTTTATATATATGTGCATATGTTTATATCTAGTGTAGTATTCACCGTTATATGTGAAAACCCTTAGTAAAATCCCTCAGTAAAATCTCTCTTCTTTGTGGACGACCCAAACTTGCCACTATCACTTAATTGTATTTAGTAAACATTTAGGGCTTATAAATTGTATCTTTGAGAGGTACGAAAACGACCTCCCAAGCACAACGAGTAATGACATATTTCCTTGAGATGATCTTACTTTATTTAGAAACTTACTTAAGAATCAGAGGAAGATCCTGGGAACTTCACGGAATCTTATTCTGCATGTCTCTTGGAATTAGCATGGAGCATTGGGCCGGTTCTAGACATTATGAAGGTCTAAAAGGAATTCTCCGCATCAATATTACAGATGAATGGTGACACAAAGTTCACTAATCGTTTCTTGCCGGCTCATTTTGTGTCTTGTAGCGTTAATCATCAGGTGTCCTCTTCTTATACACCTTCTCAGAAGTTCAGCAGAAGTATCGTTATATCACGGAGACTGGTCTCGCCATGTTATATCATTCTTCTTTGCCGAAAGCTTATTGGGTTGATGTTTTCTCTTCCGTTGTTTATATTATTAATCAAATGCCTAGTTCCATTCTTAGTGGAAAGTATCCATTTGAGGTCATTTTTGGATCAACGTCGGATTATTTTTTATGTCACCCATATGGTTGTTGTGCGTACCATTGCTTGTGTGTTGTACCACACCATATGTTTGCACCTCGCTCCAATCCATGTGTTTTTATTGACTACTGCCTTTTGTCATAAAGAGTTCAAGTGTCTCGATCCAAATACATGACGTATCTATGTCTCACATTATGTCTTGTTTGATGAGACCATATTTCTTTATGCCTCCTCTTCACGGGATGTCCACTTTGCCTCTCATTTGGAGCTATCTTCGGTTACAGAGCCCTCGACTGCATGGTCATTTCCCTCTAGCTCTCGCACTACATTTCCCTTTACTAGGTAACCTTGCGTGGTTTATTATGATCCTGACGCTTCAGCATTACCTTTCGCTCATCTGGCCCCGACGCTCATGACTCCGACCGGTGTGCCTTCGCCCATGCTCACACCACTCCTGCTCCAGATTCTCCTGTCAATGTCAGCGATGCCAGTCCTGAGCCAACCCCTGCTCGAACCCACCAGATGACGACCACTACGATGGATGGTTCTCGGTGTCTTGGTATTTCTCTGATTGCGAAATGTCTAATTTTATGACTACCCTAGTCACTCATACCAGGCCTTTGGTTATCGTGAGGCTCTTCAAAATCCCTATTGAATTTCGGCCATGGATGAGGAAATCGCTGCACTTCTCCACCACCATACTTGGGATTTGGTGCCTCGCCCTCCGGACATGAATGTTGTCGGATTCAAATGTTTTTTTGTATCAAGTATCGACCTAATGGTAGTATTGATCGCTACAAGGAGTTTTCCAATAAGGACTCGCTGCCTTTGCATTATTTCCTCTGTTTGGAGGTCGAATTTACTCCATGTTTGTCATGTACTCTATATATTCTCTAATCTAACCTTACACTCAAGGGTATTAATTTCTACACTCGTGAGTTCTAAAGCAACAAATTTTATGATCAACTAATTCTTATCTATTATTTGCAGATGATCTCTATTCCCTTCAATTTGGTTGCTCCCTACTCTTGGTAAAAATCACGGGAGAAAATAGTGAACAAGTTGATCAAGCTTCTATCATATAGGACTCAGATCTGCCCAAATATTTATACAGTTATTTGAAAGCTGCAGCTTCATTTTTTCATTACATCATATTCTCATTTGGCGATTTTTGTTTTCACTTGACATACTTGGTTAACCAGTTTAACATGTCCAGGTGTGCCTCTTCTGCATTCTTCACAGCTGATTCATCTTCTGCATTATATCTTGTGCTCCAACCATGTCTCGTGCCAGGATATATTTTGAGGAAGCTATCAATCTGCATTCGAAAGAAGAAAATAGTTGTTGAAATTCCGCACACCTTCATAAATACTCCCTCCATTTTGTAGTAAAACTGGACTCTTCAAGTGGGATGAGGGAGTAAATTTAATGTAAGATCAATCCGTATGCATAATGAAGAAACCAGATCTCACCTGAGATTTTTGTGCTAACATAGCTCCTAGTTGTTTTAGGTCTTCAGCAGAAAAGTATTGGTCAAATTCAGCTCCTAGTAAAGCAGTAGGAACTCTTATTTCTGCATCACGTCCCAGTTCCATTAATCAGAAAATACATTTTAACTTTAGCCCCCATCGACTACATCTGAAGAAAACTTTATGTTAATTACCATTGATATCATCCTTTGATATGGGACCGGGGTGTATTACAACTACAGCCTGAATACAATTGGCATTTCTTGCTAGTTTAACGACAGCCATGCCTGCGATATCAATACTCTATACCCAAGAAGGGAAAACTTGAGGCTAGACATCGATATGAATACAATGTTGCTACAAGAGAACAAATATGCCTACCTCCCCAACAAAATCCAGCAGCGCCAACAGCAGAAACTCCTTTGTTTTTCAAAGCAGCTATTACAGCCTAAGCATCTTCAGCTCCTTTCGCCTGAAACCAACAAACATAACTAACCATCAACTTATCTCAGTGGAAAAGAGTACAGAAAAGCACGAGGCCTTGTGGGTTGGAATTATATTTCAATGTAAAGGTAAAATTACACATACAGGGGTATGGGCGCTCTGCCAAGCTGCCAAATCAAAGCCAGGCTTCTCTAGACTAACAACTGGATCACCGAAAAAGAAATCAGGAACCACTACCAAGAATCCAGCATCTGCAACTTTGTCCGCGAGTTTTCTTCGCACAAAAGAAAGCAAATATCAGTTAACATAGTTCCATAATTAATAGTGCGTGCTACTACAAAAATCAGGTCTCAGGATTAGCAACTTGTGAAATGAACATTTTTTGAGCCATTCTGAACCTATTCCAGTCAGAAATTCCCGGTAACCTCGACAAAGCATTCTATTCCGCTCTGTGCATTCTGGTAAAATCCTGATTAGTCAAGCCTTAAGGTAATGCTGTTCTAAAAATGGTACCTCTAGAGTCTACTGAAAGGAATACAAACTTGAAGTGAAAGGATAATGTGGTAAAAGTTGGAAAGATCTCCAGTATGCAGTCCTGGCACTAAAATAACCTCAAAATGTTGTCTTACTCTTTCAAGTCACTAAATCAGCAAAGCATACCTTAAATTTGGAGCTTCAAAACCTGCAAAAAACATTTCTTGGAAATATCAACACAATCATCCCTTTAAAACAAACTACAACCTTCTCTCCATCCTGGACAAGACTCTTCAGGTGGGATGGACAGAGTATATGATTTCAAGATCACTACTTTCTAAGCTTCTTCTAGTCCCAAAAGATGAATATGGTTACGTCATGTGGTCATAATTAGAAGGAAAAAATAACAATTAAAATCCACCAAATTCATCTTGGAGTAATTTAGAGGAAAAAAGGATTCATGATGAAATAAAGTGATTACCAAAAGCATCGGGTATCATGAGGATGGCGCGGTTGGATTCAGGAGGTCCGGTGAAGTAAGCTTGAAGCCCAGCGACTTCTTTTACTGTTCCAGCACCACAGGCTGTGCTGCGCTCTGGTGGATTCGAGAAACAATGCGACCCTAACATGGCTAGTCAACTTCAGTGTAGACGGAATGTGATCTGCAGTTTATGTTATGCTACCTTGGTGTCAAATAGTCTCGATAGTCCTGCAAGTCACCAATTTTATTGTTTTTTGATGGATACTCGGGGTATTTTCAAGTGGTCATTGTCCCGGAAGACCAAGAGAAGATGACTTTTACGTGCCCCTTTGGTACGTTTGCTTACCGACGCATGCATTTTGGGCAATGCAATGCCCTTGCCACTTTCCAAAGGTGTATGGTAAGTATTTTCTCGGAATTTGTTGAAAATTTTGTTGAAATATTCATGAATGATTTCATTGTTCATGGTAATTCTTTCGATAATTGTTTGGCAAATTTAGCACAAGTCCTTAAGCGTTACATTGATACAAATCTTGTGTTAAATTCTGAGAAATGTCACTTTATGGTAGAACAAGGTATTGTCTTAGGCCATATCATCTCTTCTAAGAGTATTGAGGTAGATAAGGCAAAGATAGACACAATTCAAATCATGCCTTATCCTACTAATGTGCGTGAAGTGTGTTCTTTTCTTGGCCATGCAAGATTTTAACGCAGGTTCATCAAAGACTTCTCAAAAATTGCATCTCCTTTGTGCAAGTTGTTACAAAAGGAGGTGGAATTTGTGGTGGATAAGGATTGCCAAGAGGCCTTCAATTCATTGAAGGAGAAGTTAATCTTTGCCTCTATTATCCAACCTCCGGATTGGACCTTGCCTTTTGAGATCATGTGTGATGTGAGTGATTACGCCGTCGGAGCAGTGCTTGGTCAAAGGGTGGGGAGGTTGCCTCACGTCATTTACTATGCATCCATGACTCTCAATGAGGCCCAAAGGAACTATTCCACCACTGAAATAGAACTGCTTGCTGTGGTATTTTCCTTAGAAATGTTCGATCCTATTTTCTTGGTACCAAAGTTATTGTGTACACTGACCATGCAGCTTTTCGTCAATTGATGACGAAGAAAGAGGCCAAGCCAAGGTTGATTAGATAGATTTTTCTTTTGGGTGAGTTTGACTTGGAGGTCCGAAACAAGAAGGGCACTGAAAACCTGGTGGCAGATCATTTGAGCCGTTTGGTTCCATACCAAAAGGTTGAGGTAATATCACCGGAAATGGATCATATACGGGAGGAGTTTCCCGATGAACAATTGTTCGCAATTGGGAGCCTCTCGTCGTGGTATGCCAATATTGTAAATTTTCTTGTTTCTAGTAAATTCACTTCTCATTTTACTAAAGCTCAAAAGGATAAGCTAAGGAGTGATGCTAAGCATTATGTATGGGATGGTCCCTTTTTGTGGAAACATTGTTCTGACCAAGTAGTTAGGAGATGCATCCCCGATTGTGAAGTACCTTCACTTCATGCTTTCTGCCATTCATATGCATGTGGCGGTCATTTTGGAGCAAGGAGAACCACTAAAAAAATTCTAGAGCGCGGTTTTTATTTGCCTGATCTGAATAAACATGCATACCCTTTTTGTAAATCTTGTGATAACTATCAGAGAATAGGGAATATTTCATCTAGAAATGAGATGCCTCAGAAACCCACACTATATTGTGAAATTTCTTATGTATGGGGCATTGATTTTATGGGACCTTTCCCTAACTCTTGTTGCTTTACATATATTCTTTTTACATATATTTTGATGTGATTTTACAGGAAATGAGAAGTGGTTAACGCTTGGAAGTTTGTAAGTTTTGAATATTTTTGAAGGGTAAAACGCCTGTCCATCTCGAGCACGATGGATATGTCGCGAGTTGCGACAGCTTCTGACGCGAGTCGCGACAGGAGAATCGCGAGTCGCGATGAACAGGAAACTTTTCAACTTTACGGTCCAAACATTCACGAGCGCAATGGAATCATTGCGAGTTGCGATGTTTTTTCCCGATTCGCGACAAGCCCGTCGCGAGCGCGATGGAAATCATGTAAGAATTCTCAATTTTGCAACTTCCATACACGAACATTCCCGAGCCGCGATATACCTATCGCGACTCGCGATACTTCGTCGCGACTCGTGACGCCCTTTTCGCGCTCGCGTCGCTGGAGTATAAAAAGAAAAAAATGGGCAGAACCTTAGTTCTGCCAATTTTCTTCTCGCCGACATCGCTTTTTCACCTTTCTCCACCCTTCTCCGCCACCGCACTCCGCCGGAATTCACCAACAGCACCGCCGAACATATTCCTCTCAACCATATCTCATCCATTTCCATCTCAATCCCCAAAAATCCCCAAGAACTCAAAACCCTAAATTTTGGGGATCCCTGATTTTAGGGCCAATTTTGTTGTAGGTTGATTCAATTTATAGTTCTTAGCTTTAATTCGGTAACATTCTTCCATTTCATGCTTTTTAATTGCTTTGTCACTTTCAATTTATGATTTGTGATAGTTTAGGAAATTTGGACGAATGTTATAGTTTTGTGATTCATGTGAATTTGATGTTTGTGAATTGATGTTATAAATAGTTTTATTGGATTGATATGGATGATGTGAATATTAGTATGGAATTTTTGGCTGTGATTTTAGTTAGAATTTTGGGCTGTTGATATAATTGCAAACTGATAATTTTGGACTGTCATTTTGATTGCAGTTGTTATAATTTATCCTGATTTTGACTGTGCATTCTGATAAATTGTGGTGTGATTTTGCTGGAAAATTTGGCTTAGCCCTTAGTGTGTAAATTGGTTCGTTGTTTTGATAATGACTGAAATTTTGGCTGCCATTCTGGCTGTAAATTTGACTTAGGTTCTACTTTAGTTTGGTCCCAAATAGGTTAATTTTGGCTTGGATTAGGTTAGTTTACTTCGGCCTAATTTTGCCTTTTGCCTAGTTTAGTTTAAGCTAGGTAGTTTTCCTATTTTGGCATAGTGTAGTTAGTATTATGTTTAGGCCTATCGTATGCACAGGAACTTACATGCATTATGCTAGTTACTATAAGTTGCATATTAATTCGTGTAAATATTATCTTTTGATATAACATCCAAGTGATTATTGAATCTCGTATTTCCTTGTGTCTCTGATGTGTTTGCTGTATTTAATAGACATGGCACCGAAGAAGAGAATGAGACCAGGTCCATCTGCACCACCACCACCACCTCCTCCTCTTCTGGCACCTGAGCCTGCACCACCACCCGTCCCTGGCTATTTTATGGGATTGCATCGGATCACCGGTGCATATGCTCGGAGGTAGGACTCTATATCCACCCGGAAGATTTAGGAGACGTGCTTCGCCGATGAAGCAACTTTGGAGGCTCTACAGCTCAGGGAGCTGATTCTATGCCTCCTTCACAAAGAGGATCTAGGAGGCTTTTTATCTCGGGGAGCGTTCACTTACCCCCGTTATACACTGGAATTCCTTTCCATGGTCAAGACAAACATGGAGGTGGATAGGATGCCCTGCGAACAGTTCATTCATTTCCACTTGAATGACTGCTCCTATGAGTTGACTCTCTCCAACATCCAGGCAGCGTTCGGGTGGAACACTGTGGAGATCAGGGCTAGGATTGACCCAGACAGACAGGCACCTACTATGAAGGAGAGCTTCTTGTTCTAGTATGCTATTGCAAAGAAGTCCTGGAATGTTAGGGACAAGAACAACACTAATATTCATCCGGCGATGTGGTATGTGCACCGTCTCCTATCCTCTACTATCTTTTGTCACGCTGAGGCGATAAACATTCCCAACGACGAGATACAGTTCTTGTGGGAGTTGGCCAGTAAGGGGGTGGGATTTGGCCGTTGGGAAAATTTATGGGTCGAGCAGATTCTGGGAACATCTAGGAAGGATAAAGGCGTGATCTCTGCGGGAGGCATGATTACAATTCTGGCAGACCACTTGGACGTTGAGTTGCCTGATGGATTGACGAGGTTTGATCGAGGATTCTCTTACCGCATCAGTTAACCCGGATGGTCAATTTCCATTTGATCAAGACCACCTCTGATTCGCGGTCTTTCCAGTGGTTATACAGGGCTCGGAGCGTCCCTTTCATGAAGCTCCCACAACTCCAGCGTACGAAGCTGGAATGGGACACGCCGGTGGCAGATTTGGCGATCAAGCCAGACTAGGAGTGCAGCAGGGGGTTCGAGCGGGAGCTTCGGAATCTCCCCATTGATTCTGATGAGGCGTCATTCCCTTTGCCATAGACCTGCCAAAACAGGACCCTATGCAGCATCAGTTGTCACAACCATCTTCGTACCTCCCTCAGCTAGAGCCGATGATTTTGGACCCGATGCAGGGCAATCACGACCACACTTAGCAGTATCTGGCAGCCACAATTTTTTGCCTACACAGTATGGTGTACGAACACAGTTTGTACATGTCGCGGCATCTTTTAGACATGGATGAGGAGATCAACCAGCTTGCATCAGCGGTTTGGGATATGCAAGCACAGGCTGGTGGCCTCACAGGACCTAATCTAGGAGCAGCGCGCTGCAGAGACAGACATCAGTGCAGTGAGGCTTGGATGGTCGAGTACCAGCGGCAGTACGGAGATGGTGGCTCTTGTTCCCATCAGGGATAGTGAGCACTTCTTTCTTACATACCCCCCTACTTTGCTTTATCTTGTCTTATCGCCCTGTTTTGTCAACATTGAGTTCAATGTAGGATTCTAGTGTGGGGAGGGGGTAGCTTTTGGATTTTTCAGATGGCTTTTGGATTTTTAGATGGTTGCTTGGATTTGTTTTTCTTATTTCTGGATGATTTCTGTTTAGGATTTGTTTACTTTTGGGATGTTGAATGCTTTA
>JAULKM010000012.1:14297851-14313169 GCA_032355605.1 Rubia tinctorum | reverse complement strand
AGGTAAACAAGGAGAGCAATGTTGAGCCTCTCATTGTAGGTAGGCACTATTATACTGTACTTATTCTTGTTCTCCATCTGCTCATTTCCCATGCTCAATCTGCATCAACTACAACCCTCCAACTCTTAAAATCACAGAGTCGATCAATTTAATCCAAATTAAACAGAAATCATGGGGCAATATCATCACTCCATTGAATTAGCATTTTTTAAAATTAAAATAAAACAGCTTTCTGATCTTACTATAGCATTGGAGTAATTCACAATTTACAGAGATGTTCGATCCTATAAAGCCGCGAGCTTAAATAGATTAATGGAGAATACATTGAAAAAGTTCGATTCTGCTTATTGCTTGATCACCAGTACGAGTCAAGAAACGGGGTACATAATCAAAACAGAGATATCAAACGAGACTAAGAAAAGAAGTGAATATTAGCAGGCAATCTGACCTGAGAGATGCGAATTTTGAGTTATTCGGAAGCTTTTCTTATTCTGCGAACTGGAGAAAAACCAATGCTAAGTTGAGAAACTGGAGAGTAATATGACGACGTCAGCCCAGTTTGCATAGTACTAGGTTGACGGGTTTGTTTATTCGGGCTTTTCTATTTGATCCACAACAAATTGGGCTACGTGAAAAAAGCCTTTCTTATAGTTTGACAAAACGTAACATTTTTCCACCGATCGTTATATTCCCTCTCTTCTCGCCACGCTGTGCCTCCCCATCTTCAAAGATAGCACCGCCGTCCGACGTTGTTCCGACGAGAAGCGCTCCGTCTCTTCACATTCAGGTAATACAAATGCTTTCTTACTCTCTAAAAGGTTTACTTAAGAATGAATTCACGACTTTGTTTTCCTCTGCGGGATAATTGATAAGATAGTTCGAATAAAGTATGCTGACGCCTAGGGTTTGAATTATTGCACTAAAATTGAATTTATATGCTGCATTTTTAATTTGTGTTGACACGATCTCTGAAAGAGACTGTTTTGCTTGGGGTTTTTGTAGGGTTTAGGATTTTAGCTATGAGTCGTAGCTTGGGAATACCTGTGAAGCTTCTCCACGAAGCTACGGGACACATTGTGACGGTTGAGCTCAAAAGCGGGGAGCTCTATCGGGGAAGCATGGTCGAGTGCGAGGACAATTGGAATTGCCAACTCGAAAACATCACATTCACTGCCAAGGTACGTGTTTCTTTTGTTCCTGTTAATTTTTACCTTTTGTTTTTATTAATTGTTGCTTTTTAAGTTGATGGCCGCGAAGCATATGTAGGCTGTTGAATCTTAGAGAGAAGTGAATTCGTGTTCATCCTTTACGAGAGAAGTTTGGTATGTTGGTGTAGCAATTCCTATTCTTAAACTACCAGAATAATAAAATGTTTACAGAATGCTCTGTCATATTGTGGACTTGTGAACAATCTATGGCTCTGTGCTGAAAATGCCCTTGTGCAAGCGTTCATGATTCTCGATGTTATTGAATGGTCCGAAAATATGGTACTCAAGTAGTTATCCTGCAGAACTTAATGGGGGTTTTTTCCGTGTAGCTGGTTGCTGTGTCCAGGTCTAGGCTTATAGTTTGGAATGATATCCTCATGCGTGTTTGGATTATTGAGTCTTCATAGAATATGCACAGTCCGGCTGTGTCCTTCTAACATGGATGGAATTACCTGCATCTGTTCACTTCTCTTGCACTCTATTTCCTGTGCTTTATTTGTTTCATATGGAGGGTGCATCTTTTTCCATTAAACTTCTTGATTTCCTGCAGTACATTTAAAATTCGAAGTATTGTGATAAGAACTATTCTTCATTAGTAGTGAAGCAACTGAAGTGTTTCATGGAAAGAAAAAAGGTGCTATGACTAGTTGCTGCAGGATAGTTAAAGATTTATAAGTAAACCAAGTTTTGATTTAACAAGCTTCTAGTTTGAACGTTTTGTTATATGAATGGTAGATTCAACTTTGATTCTGCAGAATTCTGCTAATTATTATATGCAAAATTTGAAAGTGACTTACCTGTTTAGGATTGATTTCCTTACTGTTTGTGGGTGATTAAAATGGTTGCTGTCCTGATCCTTTTATCCCTTATTCGATAAATTTGTAGGATGGGAGGGTCTTGCAACTGGAGCATGTATTCATCCGTGGGAGCAAAGTCAGGTATGACAAATCATAATCAGAGCATATACTATTTTTTTTGCTTCTATAATTGCCATTGATTCAATTAACAAAATGTATCCAGGTTTATGGTGATCCCTGATATGCTAAAGAATGCTCCAATGTTCAAACGCCTTGAAGCTAGAATCAAGGTACTTTTCCATTTCACCTATGGTTCAATTGAGCTAATTCATGACTATCATTATTATGCTGATGTGTTTGATATCACCTTCTCTAGGGCAAGGGCTCTGCGATGGGTGTTGGGCGAGGCCGTTCTGTAGCCATGAGAGCTAGGGTAAGATCTCTTTCCAGACTTACATTGCTGTATCGCTTGGCGTTCTTTCTTCAATTTGAAAAGCTCGAGTTCCACTATCATTTCTGTTGTAAAAATTTCTGCATGCACCCTTTCTTCCATAATATCAGTCGATCTGCTGAAATAAGTTGGCCTGATAAAACATAATCATTGACCACAGGCGCAGGCTGCTGGCCGAGGAGCTGCACCAGGAGGAGGAAGGGGTATAGTGCCTCCTGTAAGAAGATGAGCATATCCAGTATGGCTTGTAATGTATGCTCTCTTGACGATTAGGTTGTACTGTTTCAGACATGTATGATTTCCCGTACAATTACTTCTCACCTCATTCTAGATCTAAAGATTTGTATGAAACCTAGTTTGAGGATTACCGGCTTCATATCCTCCACGGCCCTGATTATTTTACACCTTCCAAATTCGGGTATCTTTCAGATTTGAGTAAGAGCACGAAAAGCTACGGCAATTTTGGTTATTAAAACAATCTGGCGAAGTCTCTTAGTTTAGTGAGGGTTATGTTGGCTGCTCCGATTCTACCTGTTGTGACCGGTTTGAGATGAGATGGATTTATTCTGTTGGAACAACGTCGAGCTTGCCTATTATTTAAAACTCCTATATAAAAACTCTTATAATTTTTTCCCGAAAACTGGTTGTGCATTTTTTCGAAAGTGTTGAAACAATTCAGAATTCTACGAACTTGTTGAAACAACCCTAGTTATTCATCGAATGTTACCATTATATGCCTGGTTGACCCAAGACCAATGTTGACTGGACAATTTCCGGCATTAGCCATTCCAGAAATGACCAAAATACTCCAGCATGGTTTTCTTAAAAAAGGACAATTTTACCCTCCTAAAATATGTCCCACCGTCATGACCTGACAAGAATGTTAAGGATTATATCAACACTTAATTTTGATTTCTTAGGTCATATCAACATATATTTTGAAATTTTGGGGTTGGATCATGAATTTTTAAACACATCCAAAATCATAGCAAACAAAACATAATTATCAATTATCAGAAAAAACCCACTTATATCTCAGAGTTAACTCTAATTTGTATTGATTCATGAACATCTACACTTACAAAAGAGATGAATAAGTAACTCAACAGTCTGAATTGTTATACTTTGATGTGCAAAACTCTGACAAATTTAGAAAAACTTATGAAACAAGACCCAAAACAAGTAAGTTGAATGCACGTTGGGTGGATCACACGAGATGGATCGACACAAGCAAGTTAAACACAAGATGACTCGATACAAGCATGAGCCCAAGTCATTCACACAAATTCACTTTAAAACATTAAATAATTCAAACCTTTCAGACTGCATGACTCTACAAAAAAACATAATCACCAGTGAATTCAGCTTCGACCGACCAACCTCCACTTTTCTTGCCGCAACCCAAACTCCACCTCCAGAACCCTTGAATCTCATAAACATGGAAGCACTAGTCAAAGCCTCTATTGAAATCCCCCCAAACATGCGCAAAAATCGGTGGTTGTGCCTAGTTCAGTGGGAGGGAGACTTGGCGGTGGCGTAGAAACTTTGCGGTAGTAGTGGCGCACGCGCCACACCCAAATGGAAATTGGTTTGCCATTTCCATTTCCATTTCCATTTTCGTCCCGTATATCGATTTGCTTCGATGGCATCGATAATGTCGGCGAGCAGGAGCAATATTGTTTCATTGGAAACTTGGCACCGACGGTGAGTTCAGAGGAACGGGAAAGACGAGGGAAAATGGAACATGGGAGACGAAGATGCAAATCGGAGAGGGTAAAATGGATTTAGGGTTGAGAGATTTGGGGGGTCAAAATGGACATTTTACATTCTACTTACTATTTTTAAAATTGGAAGGGTATTTTTGGTCATTTCCAGCAATTTCAACAAAGACAAGTGAGTTTAGAGTTATTTTGGCATTGTTCAGAAAAGTTCAGGGTAATTTTGACACTTTCGGAAGAACTAATGTGTGTTACATTATAAAATTATTACGGAACAATGAGAATACTTATTCAGGTAAAGTAACATGAGATCCCGTTCTCCAGATATTATTTGCATTTCAGTTCAATTCAGTTAGTTCAATTTAGTTTTAATTAATTCAAAAAATAATAATTTGGTGAGATTTAGCTTTGTTTGGTTATATTATTAATATTAACACATTTATTTTTAATTCAGTTTGATTCGTTTTAGTTCAGTTCAATTAGCTCAATTCATATAAACTTTTATGGAGATGGTACATTAAAGAGAAATGATGTTAAATCTTTGACAAAAAATTTATTTGGCCAAATTCTTAGGAAATATAGTCTTTCCATAGACTTATGGAAAATTGGGTTTAATTATAATAATAGAAAAGCAAAATATTTTAGTTGCAAGATTAAAATTTTATTATATAATGTGCAGTAGTTATAAGTGTATGACTCGATTAATGCAACACCAAATTTTTATCTTAATTACTTTTAATTCATTGTTTAAATTTTGTCCTTTCAATAATTTATGGAAAAGAGATGAGTCATTTATTTGAGAGATGGTCCCTTCAAATTATAAATGCATTGTAAGTACTATAAAAAGGAATGAAAAGTAAAGAACCTTTTTTTTTGCTTTAGATGGATTATTATTAATGGTGAAAATAAGAGCTTATTCTGAAATGGGGAAAATTGATTTTTTTTACAGTACAATTCTTTCTAAATTATTTGCATAAATTTTATATGGCAAAATATTGGGAAAATCGTCTTTTCATAGGCATATGAAAAAACAGGGTTGAATTGAAATTATAGAAAAATAAAATATTTTAGTTGAAATATTAAAATTTTATTATGCAACATTTAGGAGTGATAGGTTTATGACCCGATTAATACAACCCGAAAATTTTATTTTGATTTCTTCAAATTTACAGTTTAAACTTTGATCTTTCCATAACTTATGGAAATACCGTTTTTGAAGAGACAAACTCTTTATATAATATTTAAATTAAATAAATAACAAGATAAGCCCTAAGGTAATTTTAGCACTAAGGTCGATTAGCTAGAACTTAAGATAATATTCTCTTTGTTTCATTGGATGTGACACACTTTCTTTTTTTATTATTATTTTTGAATTTGACGCATTTTTTCTTTTATGGAAAAATTCCTTCAATTTTATCCAATCATTTTACTTTTTACTTTTTAAATTCAATTACATCCACTCATTTCATTCACATAAATTCAAACACCTAAAGATATGGTGCTACATCTAACAAAAGTTGATACTCCCTTCGTCCCCATATTTGTGTCCTACCTGCCTTGTTTTGTGCTCCTCCTATATTATTGTCTTACTTCCATTTTTGATAAAATTTTAAATGGAAAAAAATTATTCACAAACTATTTTATTCTGTTTTAATAAAATTTAAAAATATAATATTTTTTATGGTAAGACCGAACATTGGAACAGGGGAAGTAGCATACTTTGAGGTGTCTTGTACGTGTGGTAGTGCGCATCTGGTGCAAGTATGGGTTGGTTCAAAGTTCAATAGAGGTGGCCATTTTGTGTTGTCATATTAATTTGCGTGGGAGGATATGGATATCTTGGCATTTTTGTGGCTATTGACTCGGCCAGCAAAGTATTTTGCATGGTTGATATTTTTGTGTTTGGTTCACTAAAGTTTTGATAACCACGGATTAGTGTATTGATCATGGAGAGCGCAAATTGTACATTACCCACCCGCATCTTGTTGGCCCACTCAATGCAATAATGTATTTAGCATTTGCTTTTCTATCTCTTCTCTTTACAAATGACTCTGTCCCACTAAAATTTACATTTTACTTTTGGAATGAATTAGTGTTTAACTATTAATATATTTATTTTTATGTGTAAATTTTTATAAAATTTTTATAAAAATTGTTATGATGAACCCAAAACTTATATTTCATGTATTCTAATTTAAAGTTTCAAATTGCTTTTTGCACAAAATTTAATACAAGTTTACGTGACATCTTTTTAATGGGTGATGACAGTGTGCTCACATAAATAAAAATGAAAGGAAAAGTTATGACCACATATTTATGGTTAAACGTAGAAAGATTAGAAATAGGAATTTATTAGTGGAACAGACGAAAAAAGAAAGTATGAAGTTATTAGTGCAACAGACAAAAAAGGAAAGTAGTATTACATATATAATAATATAATTTAACAGTCAAAACTGGTTCGGTTGACTTCCAAAAATCAAATTAGGCAATAAATATTGGGGCCGAGGGAGGATGTATAATGTATTAACATGTTGTACACATCCTTGCAATACTTAAATATGAGGAATTTTTTTTATCAGGGTCTATATGTGGGAGGTGAGAGTTAAATCAAAATTTGAAAAATGTTAAATCAAATTTATCATATAACTTTGGGAAAAGTATAAAACTAACCCTATTAAATTTCGAAAGTGTAGATATGATCTTGTAAAACCTGAATTTGCAAAACTAATCCTAAAATTTTGAACAGTTGTGCAAATATACCCAAATTGCACGATTCTGGCGTGGACGGAAGTAATTCAGTCGTTGACCTAATATGAAAAGATAAAATACCCCTAGGTTATACTACATTTGTTTATAGTGTAAATGTAATTGATAAAAAGTCTAATTTACCCCTTCACTCCTCTTCTTCGTCTTGTTTAGCCGCCGCTGCTTCTTCTTCTCTCCCAGCCACCCAGTCCTTCCTCCTCCTCTCCACCGCCACCCAGCCCTCTTCCTCACCTAACCCAGCCAGCCCGGTCCGCCACCATCGCCAAAGCCATTGCCACCAACTCACCTCAGCTCCGCCACCCCTGGCCACCATCGCCAGAACCATCGCCACTATCTCAGCCCAGCTCCCTCCCCCGCTTCGCTGCTCCGCCGCCCTATAAACTCTAGCCCACCACCACCACCTTTGCTATCCACCCAGCCCACCACCATCTCCTCCTCCCATGCCCAACCCGCCGCTGTTCCACCCCCTAAAACCCAAGCCCACAACAACCATCTCAGCCTCCTCCCACCATGCTCACCACCATCTCCCCCTCCTCCTCAACAATCTCGGTGACCTCAGATCCACCTACGTTCAGTCCGGCGAGCGCACCCATAAGCTCGTCCCCTCCGTAGAGCTCCAACCGCATCAAAGGAAAAAGGCGACGAGGAAAGAAAATGGAAAAAATAAAGGAAATGTTTAGTTAATAAGAGAGGAGGGTATTCTGGTTTTTTTTCTATTTTATTTTTTGAATTTTTTAATGAGGGGAATAATGCTCATTTTATCAATTTTCGGCCAAATTGGCTGTTGACAATTTGGTCAACGAAATCTAGGGTTAGATTGACACTTTTAGATTTCACAAGGTTACATTGGTACTTTCGACCAAAATATCGGGTTAAAAATCATTTTTCTCTTAAAATTTTCTTCTTCAATTGTAACTTGATTTTGATATTTATGAGATTTTCATTTGGCACTTACCCTTCCACATATAAAACCCCCACATATAAAATTTCTTATCAAAAAATCACTTACAATTTTTAATTCTTCTTATATTTTGATACAATTCAAATATTTTAACTAAATTCATAGGACAATTCATATAAAAAATACTCCCTCCGCTCCATTTAAACTTCTTATTTTCCTTTTTGGGACGTCCCACTATAAACTTCCTAATTCTAAACTTTCTACTTTTAGCCATAAATATGTGGTCATAACTCTTCCTTTTATTTGATTTATGTAGGTCCATTCTCATCCCCATTAAAAAAAATGCCACATATACTTGTTTTAAAGTTTGTGCAAAAAATAATTGGGCATTTTAAAGTGGGACGAGAGAGTAGAGATCAAGGCCTTACTAATTGGTAATTGGTACATTGTACAAGATTTCTCTACACGGAGAGAAAAGAGAACTTTTTTGCGCTCAAAGTTTCATCATCTCCGCACCACAAATTGCTGAGGAGTATGTTTAAGAATTAGTCATCTGATGGTCATTTCTTGATGATGATAAAAAAACTTTCCTGTAAGGAAAAACTTGATGCCCACAAATTAAGAACTCTCCAATAAAAAAAATTCCACTCTATAGCAGTAAGGATTTGAACTCGTAATCATACAATATTTAATCAGGTATCTAATCACTTGATCGATCAAGTTTCAAGATTTTTCTACACAGAATTTAAGTGGGAAGTTTCAAGATTTTTCTACACAGAACTTAAGTGGGAAGTGAAAAAATATTAAATCATTGGTCGTTACTAACCTATCTTGGCTTTTAGTGAAAGTTTATTTCGCGACGTTGACAGCGGCTGAAGCTCCAATCCTTCCACGACGTGTGCAAAATCTAAAACATTTGCCAGATTAGATTGCTTGTATGGATCCAATGCGTTGTCACATTAAATATACATACTCTGTCACTTTTTTTTAGTTTCTTAAATCACTATTCATCAATAAAATTAATATTATTTGTATTGTAAAAATATATAAATATATAAATATGAAAAATATCACATGAGATAATGCTATATTCATCGTAACACATATTTTTAGAACATTTAATTTTCATAATTTATTTTTAAATATAATTTAAAATATTAAAATCATAAAATTATCATTGAATAGTAACAAAAGATGAAGTAAGACACTAAAAGATGGAGGGGAGTATGCGATGTTGAAGAGCAACAAAGTTCTTAAATTATTTGGAGACGTCATGGGCAAATCCTAAGAAAAATATACCTTGAAATAATCTATTGGTGCATCGTTATACCATAACTCCAACTCATCAGGACAGTATTCTTGTCTCATAGTTTATTTTTCACTTTTCATTCAATCTTTTTAAGGAATATAAATATTATTTGTAATTGTATTTAGAATATATTACTTTTTTTTTCTTCTTGTACCTCTATATAATGTACCCCAAATCATGAATATAAACACACATTATTACCTTATTTTCTAAAAGGTATTAGAGACTAAAATCCTGAAAGCTAAAATCCTAAATTTTCCGTCCTAAATTTTCTGCAAATGGCGTTGTTGCCGCCGTCGTCGTCCACGAGTGACCTCCACACTCCGCCAATCCGAGCTGCCTTTCCGCCTTAAAAAAATTGGCGTTGCTGGTTCACCGGCACCAATCCGCCACCGATATTCTGATCAAAGTTCTTGCTTCTGATATGATATTCCGCTCAGATATTGCACTAAGATTTCCACCAGTCCGTCACCACCAGTCCGGTTTCCACCGACCTCAGTTCTGTGCTTCAGTTTTCACCGCCGATGAGCGTCACTTTTTGTGCCTCCAGCTTCTTCACCACACTCAGGTCATCTTACTCCACCAGTCCGACGTCGGTGCCCTGCTGAAATTCCATCCCTCATTTCTAGCGAGCTCGTTTGACTCTGTCCAGCCTCCCCAGTGAAGACGACAAGAAGCGCGTGAGATCCACATGCACGAACTTTTTCTGGAGCTTGCACTCACGCGCGTTTGACGAAGATGCGCCCCTTCCTTTCAGAAGTGCGTGTTTCCACGTGCGATTGAAGAAATACATGAAACACTTCATCAACACATGTAACCACGCGCCTTGTCCACCTTGTTGCTATTCTTCCCATATTGATTGCTCTCCCTTGGGAAAATTTAATATTTTTGTATATTAAGCAACATAAATAATTTGTGTTATGACTCTTTTAACCGGCATCGTCACCTCGCTTCCAGGATTTGCAGTTGCGACCGCTGGCTCCCATGCCCGATCTGATTTTGGCTCTTCTCTATCTGGCGACCAGTGTAGTATGGTCCTTAATTTATTTAATCAATTAAATTACTCTTCTGACCATTGGTTAGTTAAGCCTATTTTTACCTTGGATTCTCGCCTCGAGAGTTTCATATTACATGACTGGTGACAAAGGTTCCCTGATTGACATTAGTGCTACTACATATTCTATTAACGTTCTACTGCCTAATGAATCTTTGTCATCTGCTGCACAATATGGTTCTTTGCCTTTTGGAGATATCACTCTTACTCATGTGCTTTATATACCTACACTATGATGCAATTTGTTATCATGCTCTAGATTGTTGTCTGCCTTAAAATGTCTAGCTTCGATTAATAAAGTTATTGCATTTTACAGAAAATCAATACAAGGACTGTGATCGGCGTTGGTGAACAGCAAGGGGGGCTTTATTGGCTACCTCTGCTGGATACGCGTGTCCAGTCTCATATTCCTCAGTCAGTTCCAACAATTGCTACAGTTTCTGCATCTAATTTATGGCATCTATGGTGTTGTCTTTTGTTACTACTCTTGATTTTAGTACAAATAATAGTTCTATACCTTGCTTTGTCTGTCATAGAGCAAAACAAATTAGACATAGTTTCTCTTTGAACTCTTCGAATGCTAGTTCTTTGTTTGAATTGATTCATTGTGATATTTGGGGGCCTTAAAGCACATCATCGTCTAGTGGTGCATTTTATTTTTAACTATAGTTGATGATTATTCCCGAGCTGTTTGGGTTTATTTAATAGTGGCTAAGTCAGATGTAGGTTCTAGATTTATAGAATTTTGTTCTTTGATCAAGAATCAGTTTGGGCGCTCTATTCATCGTGTCTGTGCTGATAATGGTACAGAATTCCTACCTTTGAGATCATACTTTACCGAACTTGGCGTTATTTTTTAGAATTTTATGGTTGACACACCACATTAGAATGGCCGTGTAGAGCGAAAGTATCGTCATTTGTTAAATGTGGCTCATGCTTTGCGCTTTCAAGCTACCATGCCTATTGATTTTTGGGGAGAATGTGTTCTCGCTGATGCATATTTGATTTACCGGACACCGATGAAGCAGCTCTATGGTCGTACACCATTCGAGTTACTCTACAGACGCACTCCTAACTACAAGTTTTTGAAGGTCTTTTGTTGTTTGTGCTTTACCTCATACATTCCCATATATCGTGACAAGTTTGCTCAAAGAAGTCGACGATACATTTTTCTCGGGTATCCTGCTCGAAAGAAAGACTATTGCCTATATGATTTGGAATCACGCACCTTCTTCAACAGTGGAGATGTTGATTTTTATGAAGACCAGTTTACGTTTGTTGTCCATCGGTACTTGATCAGATTCCACAGTCATAAACCGACACTTGGTTTGTTGATTCTCCGCCATCGGCTCCAATAGTGACTACCAGCAGAGCCACCACCTCGTCGCCAGCATCACCTCCGCCGACGCCGGATGCCTTGCTCGACCAGCCATCACATGCCACAAGCCTTGGCCAGTAATTCTGCCAGATCGCCGTATGACGCGGGCCCCAATATTGATCCCTGACCTGCACTGTCATCGGCCTCTCTGCAGCATGACACAACTTCTTCACCACATATCTTGATCTCTCTATCGCCTTCCACAACTATCCCGCCACCTACAATGCATGTTCCGTAGCTATACTCGCCGCCTACTCTAGCTCTGGCACCACCTCCTGCGGCAAACTTGCCCCCTTCCCAACAGAATGCTCACGATCGTCGACCTCCTGCTTATCTGGATGACTATGTCTGCTCCATGTCTGCTGTTAAATCATTCCCCCACTGCTAGAGTCACTCCTACGACATCATTATCCTTGAGTGTTCTCTATCCTTTAACTGATTATGTAAATTGCGATAAATATTATAGAACGCATTCTATACTTTTAGGTGCAGTAACTTCTAGTGCATATCTCATCACTTACTTCGAGGCATCGAAGTATGATCATTGGTGTGATGTTATGGCTGCTGAAATTAATGCTCTTTGAGTGCAATAAGACATGGATCATGACTTCTCTACCTCTGGATAAGACTGGCTTGGATGCAAATGGGTTTATTGTACCAAGTTCAAGTCTGATGGTACCATTGAACGTCACAAAGATCGTCTTATGGTTCTTGAAAATTTTCAGATTTAAGGAATTGACTATATTGAGACATTTGCTCCTATTCCGAATAAGAGTTCGACTTGTCTATTTTTATCTGTTGCAGTCATTCGTGGTTGGGAACTTCATCAAACGGATGTGCATAATGCTTTTCTACATGGTGATCTGCATGAAGAGATGTTTATGAGCCCCTCCCCCGGTTATCCCGCGCCCTTTGGACAGGTATGTTGCCTTAAGAAATCTCTTTATGGCTTTTGGCAATCTCCTCGCAATTGGTTTTTCAAATTGGCTCAGGCTTTGTGCGCATTTGGATTTGTTCAGAGTAAAGAAGATTACTCTCTTTTTTCTTTCTCCTGTGTCTCAGTTTCTATGCATGTGCTTGTCATTGTGGATGATTTGGTTTTTATGGTAGTTCTTCGTTGCTCATCTCCGAATTCAAGAAATACTTGGGCTCTTGTTTTCACATGAAAGATCTTGGTCCACTTAAGTATTTCTTGGGTATTGAGATTTATAGAAGTCAGGATGGGATGTTTCTTTCACAATGGAAAAATGTCCTAGATATTTTATCTGACATAGGTTTATCGAATTCTAAATCAACTGATTTTCCTATGGAGCAAAAACATAATCTTGAACTTGTTGAAGGTTCCCTTTACAATGATCATGAACAGTATCAGCGCCTGGTTGGTCGCCTCATTTATCTTACCATTACTCGACCTGAGCTTAGCTATTCAGCTCATACGCTTGCTTAGTTTATGAAGTCTCCTTGTGTCCATCACTGATAAGCTGCGATTCGAGTTCTCCACTACTTGAAGAGTCATCATGGTCAAGGTTTATTTCCCTCTTCACGTAGTTCTTTATAGTTTATTGGTTATTGTGATTCTGATTAGGCTGCATGCCCTATTACACGACGCTCTCTTTCTGGGTACTTTGTGATGAATGGTGATTCTTCGGTTTCATGGAAGACCAAGAAGCAACCTACGATTTTTCGTTCTTCTGCTGAAGCAGAGTATCGTGCTAAGGCTGTTACTTGTTGTGAGTTGTTCTGACTTAAGTCTTTGCTTTGAGACTTAGGTGTTGTGCATTCCGCTCCTATGAGACTGTTTTTTTACTGTCAATATGCTCTTCATATTACGGCAAATCCAATGTTCCATGAGCATACAAAGCACATAGAGGTTGATTGTCATTTCGTTCATGATCTTGTACAGTCTGATACTATTGTTACTCATCATATCCGCACTTCTGATCAACATGCGGACTTGTTCACTAAAGCTCTTGGACGGAATCAGTTTCATTCACTACTTGGCAAGTTGGGTATTTCTGCTCCTCATGCTCCAACTTGAGGAGGAGTATTAAGGAATATAAATATTACTTGTAATTGTATTTAGATTATATTTCCTTTTTCCTTTTTTGTATGAGTTTTTTGTACCTCTATATAATGTACCCTAAACCATGAATACAAACACACATTATTAGGTTTATTTTCTACAAATCATCCAATAACACGTTTAGTTATAAATACTCTTACATCCCAGTAAAAATGTTACAGTTTCATCTTTCATTCGTCTCAATAAAAATGACATATTTTGAAAACAACCCAAAATAGTATAGAATATGTTGTTAAATTTCCACAATATCTTTTTTAACTTTAACAACTTTCAGACTGGGTCAACGGCTTTTCCTAAATATCCCCACTTTTTCACAATTATTATCTGTTACATCAGTTTACATAAAAGAATGAGCCAAAAACAAATGCATTATTATTGTTGGGACGGAGGTAGTATAAAATACTACATATAAACGATAATATCATCATATAACGTATAATTTGATTTTATTATAATGTGTATATTCTAAACATATATTTGATTTTATATGTTATTATTGTAAATATTTAGAAATATCAAACTCCAAGCATGTTTTAAAAAATAATTTAAAAATATGAAGCAAGAGTATACAGAAAATGACAGCCCATGATGCAAATTAATACAGAAAAGTAGATTTGCTTGGGTTTCAAGTCGCATTCTGTGCTCCAACGAATTAAATTATACAAGAAGTGACTCAGAAAAACAATGACCGTGACATTAATTAAATATTGATGTCAATGTATATATTCATCGACCTTGGCATGAAGTCATGAAAGCAAATAAATGCGTTTTGTATGTTCATTGTTCAGTGATATTCTTCTCACTTCTGTTCGATCTAGCCAAAAGGAATGAAAATATACACGAATGAGTTGAGTCTTATGTGGGATATAGAACTTGTCCATTTTACTTGAGGTGTCATGAAAGAAAATAAATGCATTTTTTATGGGATAAATTTTAAGATAGACTATCTTTTCTAAATTAATAATTGTTGTACTTTTAAATTAAACGTTTTATTTTATAATTAATTAAATATATATGGTAAGTTAAATATGTAATAATTAAGATGTGGTTGGAGGTAAAAATGCAAGAAATACTATATGAAAAATACACAGTTTAAGTTAAATATACAACATTTAAATTATAAAGTAGAGTGTTTAAGTTAAAAAGTAGAGTTGTTGTTCAATAGCTTAATATGTCGTTGTTTAGAAGACCTTCTCTTCTATATGTCTTTCAATTTTCTTATTAGATCATCTCCAATGTAAGAGTTGGTCATGTAAAAGTTAGTTTACACATAATTTTGATAGGTATCTCCACAAAAACAATTCCAATACAAAGAATCATAAATACAACGTTCTCCAGTGTAAGAGGTGGTTATGTGAAAATCAATTTACATATCATATTGATAAGCATCTCCACACAAAAAATCTCCAATACAAAGAATCATCAAACTTGACTCAATTTTTTTTACAACATATATCAAATAGAGTTTAACTCTATTTGTTAGGGGTGACAAATGGGCGGACGGGTCAAATACGGGTTGGGTTAAATGGGTAATTAAAAAATATGGGTATGACCCATTTTGACCCATTTTATTATTGGTAAAATATGGGTCGGGTCAAAACGGGTCGAGTTGAAACCCGCTCAACCCGCGGGTTGAAAGTCATTCAACTCACG
>JAULKM010000012.1:14245793-14265579 GCA_032355605.1 Rubia tinctorum | reverse complement strand
AAGCGGAACACGATCCAACCCCCGATGACGATGAAGATGGAAGCATAAGCAAACTTGTTGAGCCAGAACAGAAGACCCTTTTCTCCCATGTACAGCTCCACCGCCTTCTCAGAAACCGTCATGGCTTCCCAGTCCTTGGGAGCTGCAGCCTTTACTTTCTGGGGCTCCTCCCCTTCATCCAGCTGCTTTCTTCTTTTTCTCGAGCCTCTTTTGAACCGAATCTCCACCCCGTCAGGTGGCGCTATGGGCGGTGGGATTGGCGCAGGTGCGCTTCCCTCGCTGTTGATGGTCTCGCCATTGCCTCCGCCACTGCTGCTTCTGATCGGAGCGAGCGCGAGGGATTGAGACGAGTGTTTTTGGTACGGGGCGAGGGAAAGTGGCGATGGAAGTGTAGTGAAAGATCTTTGCAGGGATAGCATGGCCGGGTTCATTACTGCTCTTTGGGCGCAACTGATGGATTTCCTTATCCTTTTATCGTTTGGATGTGATTCAACTTTTAAATAACTACATCTGCCTCCTCGAAACTTCAGATGTATCAATAACGTACCCTTTGGAAACGGAGAAATTTCTTTAAATAGTGCTACAGTAATGCACCATGGTCCCACAAAAACGGACACAATTCAATTCTTACATAAGGTTGCAAAAAAAATGAACTTATACATTTACTATATTATCCCTCTCAGTCTCATAGAAATTGACATAATTTCTATTTTCGTCGGTCCCACAGAAATTTAGCACAATTCAATTCTTATTTAAAGTGGTAAAAAATGAGCTTATACATTTACTACATTATCTTTCAAGAGGTTGATTAAATCTACTAGTCAAGTTTTACATTACCAAAATATTCTTCCTTTATTTCACATGAACACTTTCACCCCATCTTGCATAAAATACCGATTCAAAAATAATTGTGCCAATTTTTATGGGACGGAGGAAGTATATTTTTCCATTATTTTGCCACAATGAATTATCTGCTGGAAAAAAAAAGAAATAGCAGAGGACTCATAATAACATATTTATTTATTTTTATTTCGCATAAGTCAATTGTGTTTTTGGTAAATGATAATTTTTATTAAAAAAATAGGACGCATCAGAATAAATGAAAAATAAATCTACACACAACAACAAAATTTTCATCTCCACTATTAATTTTAAACACATCATATAACATTTGTACGTGTACAATGGGAGGGCTCGGAGCGGGCTGTTTGTTGATCCGGCTAGGAGGTCTGAGCCCGCGCATAACGCCTCTCTCCAGGCATCCCACATGCGCATGTCAAAGGGCCATGTGCGGCGCTCGTTTTTTTTACCCAGGGTGTCACGTGGCACCCTATGATCGGGCCATGTGGCATAGCGGCCCCCTCCTTTTATTTTTTTTAAAAAATCTGATTGGCACACGTAAATCAATCAGGTGGTACCACGTGTCCCAACCGATTTTTTTAAAATTCTAAAAAAATATATTCTTCTAAATAAAAATAATAAAAATATTGAAAAATTTTATTCTTATTTTTCAAAATCTAATTTAAATTTTGATCATTTTTTAAAATGAAAATTACATTATTTTTAAAAAATGGTTCTTTTTAATTATATTTCATAAAATAAAATTTAAAAATAAAATTAATTTCGAAAACTAATTTTTAAAATTAAATTAAATTAAAAAATTACAATGTATTATTAAATTTCACATTTGAATTTATTTTGTTACGTAAATTAATTTAAAATTATTATTAAAGGTAAAATTAATAAGTATGATAGAAAAAATCGAGTGGGGTCCATGAAATGGTATCAAAGTGGGCTCAACCATTGTGGGGGAAATGGAGTAATTTAGTTGCGGGCTCAATTGCTGAGGTGGAAGAGAGAAATTGATTATTTAATTAATTGAAACCGCAAAAGCGGGCTCGGAGCAGGTTTACCATTGTACATTGTCTTAATCTTTACACATGTACTCACATTGGAAAAAATAGTGATTGAAATTTGTTTCAAACATTTTTTTTATATGAGTGATATCATAACTCTTAATTCATTGGTATTTTATGTACAACTCCGAATTTTATTAAGTGCTTAAATACCATCTGATTTGTCAGAAACGATGGTCAATTTTGAAAAAAGAAATGACCAAATCAGCCTCTCTAAATAATCGTACAAAACTATCTCTTATCTTCACTTCTGCAAATTTCTTTCTCACTTCCCTCCCTCTTTGTTGGGAGCTCAAATCCCACCCGTGTAGTAGGATTTCAGTGATGAAAATTAATTATTGGAGACTTTGATGAAGACATCAGAGTGTGTGATTGAAAGTTGTGGCAATTAGTATCTATGGTGGTTAAGCTCGAACTCATCATTGATGGGGTTGGGATGAGGTTGGTGCGGTTTGATCCGTAGGGCTCGTCGCGACAATGATGGATGATTGTGGCAACAAGCGCACAATGTACCAATTCAACTACCTCTCTCCCAAATTCAGAGTCGTCCTGCTCTCCTAAATTCGAACCCATAGCCTAGAGGTGGGATTGGGTGAGGCTTGGGGGAGTGGCAATGAGACACGAACACATGTGTGTGTGTGTGCGCGCTCGCGTGCGCATGTGTGTGTGTGTGTGTGTGTGTGAGGGTGGTGGGGATTAATGGTGTTGAGATGAGGCATCCAAGGCTTGTGTTGATGTCGGGGTTTAAGAATAGGTTGTGAAATCTCAGAGGTTGGGGCCATGGGTGGTGGCGGGGATTGATATTGGACATTGAAATTTAGGGGGTGAGTTTGGGGATGGTGAAGTTCCAATTAGGGTTAAGGGGGTTTGAGATTGGGTGATGAAATCCAGGGGGTTGGGCTAGGGTGGTGGTAGGGGTTGAGATTTGGTGGTAAAATCACGGTTGTGGGTGGTAGTGGCGTTGGGATTGGGTGGTGAAACCCACCATTTCTTCAGTCTCAAACTAAATTGCACACTTATCATATATGGTTGTCTCACTTTATACTTTATTCGTGTTTTTTCCTTTCAAAAATTTTTGACCGCTTGCAAAATGACAGTCTTACCATTAATTACTCATAGAATTTACAAAAATGGCTTGTTGATTATGCCTCTGGATTTGACATGGTAATGGATTGGTCAATGTGGGTCTCAATAATTCAGCCCATTTCGCACACCAGATAATTAAACCCCTTCCTTTTTTTCTCTTTTTTCTCTCAACTTTTTACCTCTCTCATCTCTCGTATGTTCTTCCCGATCTCTACTTCCTTCTCTCTCACCGTACTGCTCTTTTTCTTCTTTCCTTTCCTTTTTCTTTTCTTAGTTAAATTCAAGTGTTTTAGGCGTTTGTGTTTATGTAGAGTGGTGGAAATCTCTTTTTTTTCCCTTCAAAGTGTTTTCATTATCATTTTTTAAACTTGGAAATCAATTGAATCCTCGTTGCTAGTCATTTATTATGTAGATCCCATGAATTTTAAATTAATTTATACTATTTTGCTTTCTCGTTTCCATTTAGATAGGTTTCTTAATTTTTTTGTTAGGTTCCTTACATATTAGATGTGAACTTCACATATGTGTGGGTGTGTGGGGGGGGGGGAGGGAGACACTAGCTTTGATTGTGGCAGGATGAGGCATCCAAGGTGTGGTGGTGTTAGGGGTTAAGCTTAGGTGGTGAAATCTTAGGGGTTGGGTCATGGGTAGGGTTGGGATTGAAATTGGGTGGAGAAATCCAGGGGACATGTTGGGGGGCTGAAGTTCCAACTAGGGTGGTGGCGGTCTTACGTGGTTGAGATATGGTGATGAAATCTAGGGAATTGGGCTGGGGTGATGGCAGGGGTTGAGGTTTGGTGGTGAAATTCTGGATGTGGGTGGTGGTGGTGGGTTGGGATTGGGTGTTGAAATCCACTACTTCTATCTCGAACTAAATTACACACTTTTCTTATATGGTTGTCTCACTTTAAGACTTCACTTGTGTTTTTCTTTCTTTTCAAGCTTGTTTTACTGCGTATACAATGACAATCTTACCCTTATTTACTTGTAGAATTTACAAAAATGACTCATTGATTATGCCTCTGGAACATGATAATAGATTAACCAATGCGAGTCTAAATAATTCAATCATTTTGCACACCATATAATTAATCCCCTTCCTTATTTTTTTTCTCTCTTGTATTCTCTCAACTCTCCACTTCTCTCATCTCTCGAATGTTCTTCCTGATCTCTGCTTCCCCCTCTACTGCTCTTCTTCTTCTTCTTCTTCTTCCTCTCTCTCTTTCTCTCTATTTTTATTTTCTTATTTAAATTCACGCACTTTAGGTGTTTGTGATTATGTAGAGTGGTGATAATCTTACCTTTTGTTTTGTGTTCCTTCAAAGTGTTCTCATCTTCATTTTTTAAAACTTGGAAATCAATCTAATCTTCGTTGTTAGTAATTTATTACGTAGATCCCATGATTTTAAAATTAATTTATACTATTTTTATCCTTCTCGTTTCCATTTTAGACGGATTTCCTAAATCTTTTGTTGGGTTCCTTGTGTATTAGATCTATACTTTACAGATGTGTGTGTGTTGGAAGGGTTGGGTTTAACGGTGGCGCGACGAGGCATCCAAGGTGTGTAGCAGTGTTGGGATCAATATTAGGTAGTGAAATATTAGGGGTTGTGTCATGGGTGGTGGCGGGGGTTGTGATTAGGTGGTGAAATCTATGGGATAGAATGAAGGTGGTGAAGATTCGACTAGGGTGGTGGCAGGGTTTGAGATTGGGTAATGAGATCTAGGGGGTTGGGCCGGGTGGTGGCAGGGGTTGATATTGGGTGGTGAAATCCAGGGGATATGCTGGGGTGGTGAAGTTCCGACTAGGGTGGTGGCGGAGTTTGAGCTTGGGTGATGAAATATAGGGGGTTAGGCTGGGGTGGTGACAAGGGCTGAGATTTGGTGTTGAAAGTCTGGTTATGAGTAGTGGTGGCAGGTTGAGATTAGGTGGTGAAATGTGCTACTCCTTTCGTCCCAACCAAAGGTTCCTACTTTTTATTTTTGTTTATCCCAACCAAAGAGTCCTATTTTCATTATTTCTCCTTTTGGCAAAAAAAACTTTAAAATATCAATTTTACCCTTACTTTACAATTATAATTACATATCAAACCTTTAAATTTAAAACAGTTTTTTGATTTGGGCCAATTGTTTTGTTAATAAGCCCAGTAACCAAACCCTAATTTGTTAAGTCTACCTTCCAACTTAATTAATCATCTGCTGCCTCACTCTGGTTTTTCACACCATCATCGTCTCTCACACACCACCACCAAATCAGCCCTTCCGTCCTTCACACACAACCACCAAATCAGCCTTCTACGCCTATATATTCCCCCCACACTTTCATTGCTCTCTTATTCCCCCCTCTTCTAGAAGCCCTATCTGTGCTGCGGCGCTTCTGCATCATTCTCGTTTTTGTAGTCGCCGCTGAAAAGTATGCAGACAAGAATCAGGTGACCTCAATTGTGAGCTTTCACAGCGACTCCAATTCTCAATTTTGTTGCCATAGCCGCCGACTTGCAAAATAGAGAAAATATTAATAGTTTTATGATTTGTTATCTTGTTGATTCTCCTTTTTGTTGCCATAGTTTTCTTGATGGTGGCTGATTGTTCAACAACGGTTGTGGTTGCTAGTTGTTCAATGGTGGCGGTGCGGTGATTTTAGTTCTTTTTCAGGGTAGAGAAGAGATGCAAGAATATGATTAGGGATGAAAAAGAGGAATGATTAAACTTTTGTAATTTCCCTCTTTACCCCCACAACAACCCAACCTTTTCCCTCCTGGTCCCAGCGCCTAAATGAGCGTGCCAAAAGCTGATCGGTCTCTTTGGCAAGGGTGGAGGGAGTACTTCTTTTGTCCTAAGCTAAATTGCACATTTTTCTCATTTGGTTTTCTCACTTCAAAATTCACTTGCATTTCTTTCCCTTTTAAGCTTCTTTTACCGCATGCGAAATAACAATCTTACCTTTAATTACTTATAGAATTTACAAAACTGACTCAATTGGTTATGCCTCTGGATCATGGTAATGGATTAATTAATGTGAGTCTCAATAATTCAACCCATTTTGCACACCAGATCATTTACCCCCCCCCCCTTCTCTCTCTTGTATTCTCTCAACTCTCCACTCGGATGTTCTTCCCCATTTCTTCCCCCCTTTCTCTACTGCTCTTCTTCTTCTTCTTCTCTCTCTGTCACATTTAGGCGTTTGCTTTTATGTAGAGTGGTGAAAATCTTACCTTTTGTTTTGTTTTCCTTTAAAGTGTTTTCAACTTCATTTTTTACTTGGAAATCAATTGATTCCTCATTGATAGTTATTTATTATACAGATCTCGTGATTTTTATATTAATTTATACTATTTTTGTCCTTGTCGTTTCCATTTTAGACAAGTTCCCTAATTTTTTGTTGGGTTCCTTATGTATTAGGTTTAGAATTCATAGATTTGTGTATGTGTATGTGTGTGTGTTGGGAGGAGACAAGGCATCCAAGGTGTGTGGTGTTGTCGGGGTTCAAGATTAGGTGGTGAAATATCAGGGGTTGGGCTATGGGTAGTGGCGGGGGTTGAGATAAGCTGATGAAATCTAAGGGGTTGGTCTAGGGTAGTGGCAGGGGTTGAGATTTGGTGGTGAAATCTTGGCCGTGGGTGGTGGTGGCACGTTGGGATTGGGTGGTGAAATCCACTACTTCTTCTGTTCTGAACTAAATTGTACATTTTTGTTATGTGGTGGTCTCACTCTAAACTTTATGTGCTTTTCTTTCCTTTTTAAGCCTCTTTGATCGCCTGTAAAATGACAATCTTACCCTTAATTTCTTATAGAATTTACAAAATGGCTCGTTTGTTATGCCTCTGGATTTGACATGGTAATGTATTACTCAATGTTGTTCTCAATAATTCAGCCCATTTTGCACACCAGATCTCGAATGTTCTTCTCTATCTCTGCTCCCCCCACACCCCCACTCTCTCCTCTCCTGTTCTTCTTCATCTTCTCTCTTAGTTAAATTCATGTGTTTTACATGTTTGTGTTTATGTATAGTGGTGGAAACCTTTTTTCTTTCCTTCAAACTGTTTTCATCTTCATTTTTTCACTTGGAAATCAATTGAATCTCGGTTGCTAATCATTTATTATGTATATCCCGTTGCTTTTATTTTAATTTAGACGGGTTTTATCTTTCTAGTTTTCATGTAGACAAGTTTCCTATTTTTTTGTTGAATTCCTTGTGTTAGAATAAGACAAAATGTTGATTAGATTTGATTGGATTATGGATTAGGTTCATGATAAGATTAGATTTCTACTAGACCTAGTCTACCCTTTGTACTCTATTTATTCCATTCAGTAATATCATAATCATTGCAGAAAATCATTCTTTCATGGTATCAGAGCATGTTCTGATCCTAAACCTTAAACCCTAATTTTTTATTACTGAATTAGTCAAAATGTTGATTAAATTCATGATTAGATTAGAGTTCTACTAGACCTAGTTTACCCTGTGTACTCTATTTATTCCATTCAGTAATATTAGAATCATTGCGGGAAATCATTCGTTCACCTTGTCTATTAGATGTAGACTTTACATATTTATGATTTTCATCTTCTGTTATTATGGATTTTTTTTAGGATGTTTACATGGTTAAATTTTTTTCCCCTTTACTCTGAATATTTTTATACGTAGGGCTTGATTTTGGGTTAATCGCACTTGTTGCAAAATAAAATAAAATTAAAGCCTCATATTTTCGTTGGCTCAATTTCGAGCAAGGGTTACTAATTTTTTTTGGCTCGTCAACAGGTGACGTCGGTCGGTCAGAATGGAGTTACTATGGCCGGATTAAAATTTTAAAGGTGATGTTTTAATTTCATTGTTCTAATTATGGATTAGTAGAAATTGGGGAAATGGTGGTGAGGTGCTCTGGGGAGTGGTGGTGGTGGACTGGTGGCAGATGTTCAAAATGAGCGATGAGGGTGAAAGATTAATTTTTAGATTAGTATATTTTGTTTGTCAATTTTCATAATTATTTACAATTTAAGTAAGCACGTAAATGTCACATTTGAAAGATTAATTTTTAGATTTAGTAATTTTTTTGTTAATTTTCATAACTATTAACTGTTTGAGTAAGCAAATAAATGTGGCATTTCGTTAATTTTGTGTCATATTTTAATGTGGAGACATTTTTCTCACTATACAAAATAAATAACTCAGGTTAGAGGAAGTGCTAAAATGTGTACTGATTTGCTCTTGTTATTGTTACAGTGGGAGGGTGTATGGTGCTCCAACAAAATTTAATCAAATAAACAAGGCTTTTGTCATTTCGTTTCTTTGGGCTGAAAAATGGTAAGACAATTTAAATTTTGTACTTTTATATACTAATTATATAAGAGTTATATTTGCACTATAAAAAACTTGTATTACATTCAAATTTTAACAAATTCGGAGAATATATTACTGATGCATTTATTTCAAAATATTATCACCTCCATTTTAAATTTCTAAATTATATTAAGATTAAAATCTCATAAATTCTTGTTTTTTACCGCTTAATAATTAAGCAGATATATTTTATAATTAACATAACTGATGAAATGATATACTGTTTGTTATGATTTATTGCAACAAGGCTTTCATTATATAAGATTTTTAAAAATATATTTTAAAATAAAATAATTATAAATTAATCATAAAATTTCTAGGCAAAGTTTTGGGAAAGACCATCTTTCCATAAGCTCATAGAAAGACGGAGTTTAATTAGAAAAATAAAAAGTAAAAAATTTTAGTTGCAATATTAAAATTTTATTATGCAACATGTAGTAGTTATAAATATTATAACTCGATTCATGCAACCCGAAAATTTTATCTTCATTTCTTTTAACTTACACTTTAAACCTTGGTTTTTCCATGACTTATGGAAAGACTATCTTTCAAGAGACGAACTCAAATTTCTAAGCTTTTTAAAATATATTTATCCTTTCAATTATTTATTTATAGATAGTTTATATAAAACAAAACCAAATTGTCCAACTAAATGGAATGTGACAAATGGGAAATTCCTAACCACCGATTACGATCAGTTCAGAAGCCAAGCCCTGGATTGGTCATTATTTATTTTAATGTTGCCGATTTCACGTCAAAGGTGACCAATAAGCATAATGTAATCTAACAAATTTTGGAAATAAATAATTAACAAATTTTACACATAGTTAAATTTTCATAATGATCTACATTTTAGTAACTTTTCAATAAAAGATGTTAGAAAAAGTCTCATGTTAAATCTGCTAATAGTTAGATGAATCATGACAAACTTTGTTCCTAATTTTTTTAAGGTTATAGTAAAATTATTTATATTTAAAATATTTTTAAAACTATGAAAATCTTGTTGCAATTAATATAAATAAATAATACCTCCGCCCCTGAGAAAACTTTATATTTTTCAGTCAAATTTCTCAAAGCATGTTTGACCCCAATAACTTTAATTGCATATAGAAACAATGTATAAAAAATTTATATTTAAAGAAATTTATATGTTGCATGGAGGAACTGATCCACCCATCCATTTAAAAATTTTAGATCCACCCATAATTTGTGTTTATAGATAATATATACTCTGTATGGTTGAGGGTAGAATAGTGTAAAGAACTGGTATAAATTATATCCCAAAAATAACAATTAGCGAGAATAGGGTTTGATTGAAATCAACAAGAAAACAAAAGTTACAACTCAAAAGGAATAAGGTACAATCCTTTTATGCTAGTGCAACGGAGGAATAAAAAAAGGAACCAGTAGGAGCACGACAGATGTCCTATTTTGTAACAAACTATAAACAGCCAAAAATATGAGTGTTGTTCATATGACACCATTCATAGTTTGAACAACGACAACTTTGGCACCTGAATTTGAAGGGAAGCTTCGTGTCTTAACCTTCAGCTTCGAGGAACTGATGATCAGAAAATGCTATCGAGGAACTGCCTCCTCAAGATCAGCTTTGGGAGCACAGAAACTGAGGTTGAATAGATTTACATGAAAAGGTGCAATTGGCAGGGACTTATAAGCCAATTGCATCTGAGATGAAACAAAGGAAGGAAGCAGAATGCGCTCTAAGTAGTAGTCTCAAAACAGATAAATCTCGATATCCAGCTGCTTAGTTCTTTCATGGAAAACTGGATTTGCAGTGAGATGTAAGGCTGCTTGATTATCACAAAGAGAGGGATGAGAAATTGAACTTGCAAGTGAAGATCTCGAGCAAGGTAGCTAATCCATTTCAGTTCTGTCATAGAGAGGCTTCTATACTCAGCTTCAGTAGAGGATTTTGACATTGTATATTGCTTCTTGGATTTCCATGAGATCAAGGATGGTCACATAAAAGATGAATAAACTGTGATAGACCTTCTTGGAATCTTACATGTAGCCCAATCAGTATCACAATTGGCATAAAGCCTAAGATCATTGGTTGAGGCATAGAATAAGACATGATCTGGATTATGATGAAGGTACCTGACAATATGTAGGGCTCCAGTAAGATGATGTTGTGGGGGTGACTGCAAAAATTGACTCAACTGATGGACTGCAAATGTGACATCAGGTTTAGTGTAGTTCAGGTAAAAGAGTCATCCAATGAGTCTTTAAATGAGTTTGGATCAGATAAGAGTTGAGAGTTCTCATAATGACATATCCAAAAAATTGCGATGCAACGTGGCGGCAGGCTTGCTGTTAGTCAAGCCACAATCATAAATGATATCTCTATTATATTTGCTTTGGTTAAAATGCAGCCCGATTTCAGTTCTCTGTAACTCCAATCCAAGAAATTAATGTGCATCCCCTAGGTTCTTTATAGTGAATTTCTAATCCAAAGACCTTTTTACTGCACTAATAACATCAATTGAAGTTCCCCTAATAAGAACATCATCTACATACACCACCAAAAACAGTGTGTAAGTAGAAGTAAACTTCAAGAATAAACAATAATAATGATGAGATTAATTGAAATCCAGGCTTAGAAGATGTCATGTGATTATAGCTAGATGACTCTTGAACCTGTGAAGCATTAGTGACATGTGCAGGAATAATGGATTAAGACTGAAAAGAATAAGATATAAAATCCTTGGCCCAAATTGGTCGCCCGATGACACTGGTGTTGTGTCTAACAACTGAGTCTAATGGTGGAGAAGGTGGAAGATAGGAAGATGAAGGTCCAGTGATTTGATGAGGCCCATATGAAACTATGTCTAGAAAAGGAAGTGGAAAAGAAAAATCATTGACTGATGAATAGGAAATATATATATTCATGGAAGATCACATCCTTGGATATAATTACTCATGATTTTGTAAATCAAAGAGTTTGTAGGCTTTTATCCTGTAGGATAACCAGTGAACACACAAGAATATGCTCTCTCTGAGAACTTATCATTGTGTAGTAATGTGTTTGTAGCATATACCAAGCTTCTGAGTGCTTGAAGGTCTGGTATTCAGTGAATAACAATTCATATGGTGACTTCCAGGAAAGAGTAGGAGTGGGTAGTCTATTTATGAGATATGTAGCAGTCAAGATTACATTTTCCCAAGAAGATTTTTGGAACATAAGATAGAAACATTATGGCTCTAGCTACTTGAAGAAGATGTTGATGCTTTCTTTCAACAAATCCATTTTGTCGTGGAGTGTAAGGACAAGATTTTTTACGCTAAATGCCACATATTTAAAAAAGTTGTTTACACTAAATGTTTACAAACTCACTTCCATTGATCTAAGAAATTTCACTGAAAGACCAAACTAAGTATTAATCACGGCAAGAAATGTTTTAAGAGGAGAGGGCACTTGATCCTTGGTTTTGATCAGATAAATCCAGGTGCTTCTTGATGAAAGTGACCTTATAAGGGTCCCAAAGATCATCAAGAAATAACATAAAAGGTGATTGAGTGAAGATGTTACTAGATGGAAGGCAATTTGTGTTGTTTTTCTATAGGAAAGACTAGACAAGTGTCATCATCAGTTGAAGATGAACTGATTACATTGATATGTTTCATTATATTATATGAAGGATTCCCTAGCATACAATGCCATGATATAAAAGGGAAAGAAAAATGATTAATAGTTGCACCTATTACAGAAGTGTTTGAAATTATGTGTGTAAAGACTGAATGTATTCTCTTGTTGATGACTTATGGCTTGGAGATTGATTGTCAAGAATGTATAGACCACTAACTTCTTTGATTGCTACAAGGTCTTTGTCAGTTTTGAGGTCCTGCAGCAAACAAAGACCAGAAGAAAACTTTAAAATGCCTGACATTATTTTGTAAGCTTACTTACTGATAGGAGATCATATGTGAAATCAAGTACATGTAGACATTCAGATAAGGTGATTGAGGGGGTCTAAATAACTAATCAAATGGCCTTAACTAACTAGGTAGTGTGTTCTGGCATATACAATGGAGTAGCATTATATACAGGAACAACGGAGGTAAAAACTGACATATTCTTACACATATGACCAAATGCTCCATTGTTAATAATCCAAGTGTCATAAATTAAAGCAAAATAATTAAGAGAAAAGTTAGTAGTCACACTACCTGCAAAGTCATGTGATGAGCATAGTTGACAGTTCCACACTGGTCCTGCAGCTGCTCCTTTACCTTTTGTTTAATGTAAAACCGAGCCTCCACCAGCTTTGCCACTAAAGCATAGAGCTTAGAATTTGGATCATTCAATAGAGTCTCTTCCTCTTCCACCATTGCATGAGCAGCATATCTTTGGGAATTATGTGCATGCTGATTAGGCCTTTGATAAATTTGTGGAGAAAATTGTGGGTTGACAAAAGACTGGGGTTTCACTTTTGTATTGCTGTTGCCTTCCCACCATTCAGGATACCCCTTTAATTTTGAAGCAATTCTCCTTAGTGTGTCCCAAATTTCCACAGTGATCACACTTTAGATCCGATCTTCTAACATTTGTCCTCTTCATTCCATTTGCATCATCATACTCATCAGATGAGTTTTACTTCACTGGATAAGGAATTTTGTTGTCTCTATAAACTCTCATAGCCATTGCATAATTGTTCTGCACTTCTTGAAAACCACAATGAATAGCTATCCGTTTCTCAATTCTAGTAGTCATTGAATAACCTTTACCAACACTAGGAAAATGATCCATCAACAAAATCTTATGACTAATTGAAATGTCTTCCTCATTCAGAACTATGAGAAATAGATGTAACTTGTCATCCTCTTCTTCAGCAGGCAAACATGTATAGTTACTAAATCAAGATTAAATCTCTTCTTAGGTCTTAAGCATTCATATTCATCCCACACACTCTTCAATTCAGGGAAGTACACGACAACATATTTATTATCTTGCTTCAATTCAGAGATATCCTTCTTAATCTTATGAATTAATGGTCCATTACTTTCCCCAAATCTCTCATTCAATTCATTCTACAAAGCATAAGCATCCTCAAAAAACATAAATCCTCTTGCAATCTTTTTGGAAATGAATTTATCATCCATGAAATTAAAGTGGAGTTTACCTTATCCCACCTATCATAAAGAGGATCATCAAGATCTAGAGCTTGAATATCTTCGGTAAGAAATTTTAGCTTTCCTTTGGACTTGAAAGCAATCATCATTGATCTTCTCCATGTGATGTAGTTGAATTCATTCAAAGGCTATGCTGCCAGTACCAAACTTGAATCATCTGAGCTCTGCAAGTCAAATGAATCATTCACCTTAGGCCTTCCTCTATAAGAACTAGATCTTACAGATTGGTGCACATAATTCCCAGATTCTGTATCTGATTACATGTTTATGGAGTTCAAATTACTTAGTGGCTTTGATACCATAAAGAACTGTTATAACCTGATACCAAAAATAAAAATTAGAGAGAGAAATATTTGTTTGTATTCAACAAGAAAACAAAAGTTACAACTTAAAGAATAAGGTACAATCCTTTCATGCTAATGCAACAGAGGAATGGAAAATGAACCAGTAGGAGCACGAAAGGTGTCCCGTGACACCAAAAACAGAAGGAGTGGTGTTCATATGACACCGTTCTAATAGTTTGAATAGCAACAATTTTGGCGCCTTAATTTGAAGGGAAGATTCGCGACAGGTGTCCTATTTTGTAATAAACTAAAAACAGTCAAAATCAGAAGAAATAGTGTTCATGCTACACCGTTCTAATAGTTTAAACAACTCAACTTTGGTGCCTGAATTTGAACCTTAACCTTCAACTTTGAGGAACTGATGATCGGAAAATGTTATAGTCTTCATAATGTTCTAAATAAGTATTAAAAAATTCCCAAATAAATTCACGAACTTTAATAAATTCATACTAGACCATAGCACTAAATAACTCGAATAATAAAAATGTATAACAATCATGCACCTCCCGAGATTTGTAAAATTTGATACTCCCTCCGTCCCTCTATTTTTGTGTTATCACAAAAAAAATTCATTTTAAAAAAAATTCATTAAAATAGCACAAAAATAATTTGTGAACAATTTTTTTCATTTTTTACATTTAAAATTTTATTTAAAAAAATGAAAGTGAGACACTAATTTAGAGACACCAAATAAGGCAGATAACACAGAAATAGGGAGAGGAAGGGAGTAACTTATCACTTCGAAGTTATCGGGGTGTATTTTTTCCCAAAAGGGAGCTTAAAGTGCTTGTAATTTAATATTTACCTATTATAATCCCATCCAAATTATTTTCCAAAACTTTTTCCCAATCGGAGTACTATGTTTTTCCAACCTCCATTAGTAGAAGAACACCGCCGGTAAATCTTACTCCCTGCTTTCTTCGTCGCCGGTGAATTCCACCCTCATATTGTCCGGAATAAATAAATAATAATAAACAACAGCATACGTACAATAAAGTGTTTCTAATTTCCGAGTCGCTGATTGGCCGAGCGAAATCAGCGTTTTCCAATTTCCATGGCCCGTAACCACCACCAGCAACCGCCGTACTGGAAAGACGATCCGTTTCTGGCGAACTACAGCCCCACCGAACTCCGTACGGCGTCCGAATTCCTCTCCGCATGGCTGCCCTCTCTCTCCCGCGGACTTTGCCGTAGCTGTACGACGAAGCTGTCGGAACGCATTCGATCACTGCCTCTCGGTAAGTCGGATTTTATGTTCTCTGAAGGTTGTTTTTACCTTGTGTCGTACATGTGATCTAGCTCCTTAATCTAAACTTTATGATTGTTTGTTGTCTTAAAGGGGTGAAATTTGAAGAGAAAGATTTTTTGCTTTATGATTCTTGAGTTGTTGTATGAGTGGAAGAAATCGACTCTGTGGCAGCCCATTTGTGTGTATGAGTTTTTATTTTATGGAGATGTTTGTTGTTTTAAAGTGGTGAAATTTGAAAAGGAGGAATTTTTGCTTTATGATTCGTGGGTTGTTGTATGAGAGGAAGAAATCGACTTTGTTGCAGCCCATTTGTGTATGAGTTTTTTTTTTATGGAGATGCCTTCATTGTAAAAAAGAATCGAATTTGAGAATTTGTTGAAGAGAACTTGATTCACAAACATAAAATTATGTCCTTTATTTGAATACATGAGCAAGTGAATCTAGTTTGTGGCCTTCTGAAGCAGTTGTTGCATAGCTAAGTTTGGAAAAGAGCATGTTGAGTAATCAATTTAGCATATAGGGAGTAATGTTAACTGTGTATGTTGTGATCTGTGTGGTTCTTATGATCTTGCTGTTTTCTCTGTCAAGTTTTGAGGATTCTATTTTCTTATCATTTCAGAGGTGAATGCTGTGAAACAATTTAAACCAGAAGTGGGGGACTCTGTTGTTTCGGGTCGGAGAAATTTGGACACGGATAAGTGTGGTGGAAGTCAAGACAACTGTGATTCACACTCACTGGGCAATTTGAAGGATGATGATGATTTGAATGATAATACTGTTGCCAATTCAGTTGGGTATTGGAAGGATGGAGAAAATGATTCGGTTGACCCTGTTGCTGAGATGGAAACTGACCCTTCCTCCAGTGGAATATTGGGCGCTCGTCCTGCGACTCCTGAAGCTCCTAGGGTGAAAATGTCATGGGCTGATATGGCTCAAGAAGATGAAGATTTTGAGGAAGAGGAAGAGACTGAAGTCTACAGTAGGCAGATGGAAAATGGGAATGGTATTGCTGAGGAGGAAACTACAGCTAAGGAGGAAGTGAAACCCAAGCCACTGCTGTCTAGGGAACAAAGAGAGTTAATTCGCTTTAACAATGTACAACGAAAGAAGGATTTTATAACTTTTGAGAGAGTTAAAGGCAAGTTTGTCAACATTCTTGAAGGGCTTGAGCTACATACTCTTGTCTTTAGTGCTGCTGAGCAAAAGAGGATTGTCGACGAGGTGGAAAGGCTCCAAGAGAAGGGTAGGAAAGGTGAATTGAGAGGTAAGTAGTTTTCGGTGATTTTCCTGTGTGTGCTTTTCTGTTGTGGGGAGTGCATTGTTGTTACTTCAGCCTAACATGCATAATGATTATTAGTGTGACTAAGTCGTCAACTTCGAACTTTGTTCCTTATTTTAAATTGAATTTCTTATTAGGTCCTTAGTTGGTCCTTATTAGGCCTTCAGTGTTAGTTTGTGTGTGACTAAGGAGTATTTAGTTAGTTTGTCCTTATTAGGTCTTTATTGCTTAAAATCCGAACTTTGAGTAACTTTGATGCATGGCTTTTGTGCTTTACTGACACATTGGAGCTTCCTTTGTACAAAAATGAAGTAATCATTTATACTTCACATGATTTGTAATTGCATAACTGTAGCTTTTGATCTAACAATGCCCTGTTCATGTTAATCATGGTTTTTAGGCGTTCCAATTCATGTATAGAAGCTGATTGGCTGAATGTTTATTTCAGGACGTACTTTTTCCGCCCCTCAGAGATGGATGAAGGGCAAAGGTCGAGTAACTATTCAATTTGGCTGCTGCTACAATTATGCCACTGTAAATCTCTTTTCTGATTCCTCACCTTCATTGTATCTAGGAGTTAATCATTAATTTTTAAGATGCTTGGTTTTATTGGAAGCTTACAATACGGCCGGCCTCTTCCCCCTTGACAGGATAGAAAAGGTAATCCACCAGGCATATTACAGGATGAACTTGTAGAGCCTATACCTCCACTTCTTAAGACCATGATTAAAAGGCTAGTTAGATGGCATGTCCTCCCACCGTCATGCGTTCCAGACAGTTGTATTGTCAATATCTATGACGTGGGGGATTGCATACCACCACACATTGACAATCATGATTTTCTTCGCCCATTCTGTACTGTTTCATTCCTTAGTGAGTGCAGCATTCTGTTTGGGTCAGAACTGAAAATTGTTGGCCCTGGCGAGTTTTCTGGCGCTATGGCAATTCCCTTGCCACTTGGGTAAGTATCATCTGTTTTCTAGTCATTCTTATTGTTGACTACTGAAATTGAATCTGGTGCCTGCGATCAACTGCACTCGTTCATAAAATGAGTATCATTTGAAGTTCTCTTTTTAGTTGATCCTTTTCGCTGCATATTTCTTCAGATCTGTCCTTGTTCTAAACGGCAATGGAGCTGATGTAGCTAAACATTGTGTGCCTGCTGTTCCCGGAAGAAGGTGTATATTTTAGCCTTGGATTATTTGTTTTTCTTTTCTGATCTATTGGAGTTACTGAAACAAATTTTCTCCCGTTCCTAGGATATCAATTACATTTAGAAAAATGGATGACACCAAATATCCTATGGGTTTTGTTCAAGAACCTGACTTGCAAGGGCTTGAGCCACTTGGCGTCGAAGCGGATAAGTCAAGAAATGCAAGTTCTACAAAATCTAGGGGACGCCAAGTCGTTAGAAGAGATGATAGGGAGGAAAACACCGTGGCTGTAGTAAGAGGACCAACACAGAGAGGGCCGGGGCCGGAGCTACGCCAGCCATATCGAGGCTGGCAAGGGCCTAATGACAGGTGGAGGGCCAGGAAAAGCCAAGACAGTTAAGGAGGACGTCGAAGTGGGTTGTATGGAATAATGTTTGTGGTCTGTGTGTTCTTCAACCATCAAGAACTGGTTTTGTTTACTGTAAAGATTTATACTTTCTGAATGCGTTTACGATTTTTGAGGCTTGAGGTTCTTAGCTGATATTGTGCTGTAAAATAAAGCTGTGTGAATTTGTTTGCCTTATTTTATACACCGGAACTTGTTTCTTATATCGAACTGTTGTTTCTTTTAAGATCTTACTTTTATACTGTGTAGCCCAGAGCTCTGGCTCTGAAACTATTTTTGGACAGGACTCGTCTGATGAGATTTGCGAGAACTATGCATTCGTAAAGTACCAGTAGTATTAATTTTCGAAGCTTGGATCAAATTAGAGTCATTCTTTGGTCCAATCTAGCCACTTCATTGATGTTAAGTTCAATCTTCTAAACTCAATTTTATCTTACTGAGTCCGGTTGGTTCCGTATAGTTTAGTTCAATTCGATTTAGTCTAATCTAGTTCATTTCAGTTTGTTAAGTTCAGTCAGACTCATTCTAGTACATTTCAGTCAGTTTTGTCCTTTTCATTTCAGTCTGGTCCAGTCCAATCTAGCTTAGTTGTGTTCGGTTCAATTTCGTGCATGTCCCAACTTTTTTCGATTGATTTTTTTTATTCTTGAAAAAATAAGTTTAGCTCAAATTTGTTTGAGTCCGGTTCGATCATGTTCAATTTAGTTCAGTTTGGTCATGATATCAGTTCAATCATCCATTCATTTTAATTAAGTTTTGTCTGATTCAATGTAATTTAGTATTGTTTAGTTCGATTCAGTTCATTTCAATTTTGTATATGGCCCAACTTGTTTTCCTTATCTATTTTTAATTTTCAGGAAAAATAATATTAGTTCAGTAGAAATAAGTTTAATTCAACCTAAACAAGTTGAATTCAGCAAAATACAATTAAATTCAATAAAAACATGTTTGGAATTAAGAGTGTTTTTCAATGTATCTCGACAAATTTCCACTATATTAAAATTCTCGACACAAATCAAAAACGAATTTAATGAATTCGAATCAACAAAAAACGGAGTAAACTTAACATATTCACAAAGTATTGTTTTAGTCAGTTTAAACTTTAAACATGATCTTTTATGCAATTAATGATAGCTTAAATTAGGGTGGGTTCTTTTTAAAATAGGCCGAGAAAGTGGAGGGTTTCTCGTGCAATTTCAGAAAGTTTGGTGTTGGTATGTATATTAAAATCTGGTTTCAAATTTTTATATATTTCACTCATTTTTCTATTTTGCAAAAACACACAGTTCACACGCAGCAACCGCCGGGAAACTGCCAGAAACCACTAGTAACCGTCAACTGTCGCCGAACATTGCTGCGAATTGCTGCATTTCGCAGGATATTCACTGAGTACTTTTAATTTCTTTATTATTATTATTTTTCATTCTTTGATTTCGTTTCACTTGTGTGTATTTAATGTGCGTTTCACCCTAACTATTGTGTTCTTCATTTTTTTTGTTGGAGAATATGGTTCGCATGAAGAGTGGTGAGGTTTCTGCTTCTAAATCGCGACTGGAACATGTTTCGGGTTTTTTTTGGATTTCATGTTTGTGCGATGATGTTTTTGATGTTTCATGTCATGTTTTAGTTCATTTTCCTCTGTTTTTGGATTTTGGATTTTTTCTGAATTTGTTGTATCTTCTGTGTTCAATTTCATCTATTTTTTGTTGTTTATGTGCAATTTTATCGTTTTAAAATTGCAATTTGAATGTTCTTCAAGATTTTGTAGTCTGGTGAGGTTTTTTTTGTAATGATTCGAGGTTCGACTTATGTGATTTTGAGGTTCATGTTTTACATATCGAGGTGTGCATTTTGGTGATT
>JAULKM010000012.1:14229838-14245693 GCA_032355605.1 Rubia tinctorum | reverse complement strand
TTTGGGTTTGAATTCTTGGTGGTGGGTGGGGGGGGGGGGGGGGGGGGTTTGGGATTGAGTGGTAAAATCCACTACTTCTTCTGTCCCGAGCTAAATTACACATTTTGATTATATGGTTGTCTCACTCTAAACTTCACTTACATTTCTTTCCTTTTTAAGCTTCTCTGATCACGTGTGAAATGACAATCTTACCTTTAATTACTTATAGAATTTATAAAAATGGCTCGTTGGTTATGCCTCTGGATTTGACATGGCAATGTATTAATCAATGAGGGTCTCAATAATTCACCCCCCCCCCCCCCCCCAATTGCTCCTTCTTCATCTTCTCTCTCTTCTCTTCTCTTTACGTGTTTGTGTTTATGTAGAGTGGTTGAAACCTTTTTTTCCCTTCAAAGTGTTTTCGTCTTCAATTTTTCACTTGGAAATCAATTGAACCCTCGTTGCTAGTCATTTATTATTAGAGCCCGTGACTTTTATTTTAATTTAGAAGGTTTTTATCTTTCTAGTTTCCATTTAAACAGGTTTCCTAAATTTTTTGTTGAGTTCCTTGCCTATTAGATGTAGACTTTGCATATTTATGATTTTCCTCTTCTGTGTTTAAGGATATTTTTTTGGATGTTTACTTGGTTAGATTTTTTCCCCTTTGCTCTGAATACATTAATACGTAGGGTTTGATTTGGGTTAATCGTACTTGTTGCAAACAAAAAATTAAAGCCCCTGATTTTTGTTTGCTCAATTTCGAGGAAGGGTTACTAATTTTTTATGGCTCGTCAACAGGTGACGCCGGTCGGTCAGAATTGAGTTACTATGGCCGGATTAAAATTTTAAAGGTGATGTTTTAATTTAAATTTTACTATTTTAATTTTATTGTACTGATTTGCTCTTGTTATTGTTACAGTTGGAGGGTATAATGATGGTGATGCTGGTCCAAACAAAATTTAATCAAATAAATAAGGCTTTTGTCATTGCGTTTCCTTTATAGGCTGAAAAATGGCAAGACAATTTAAATTTTATACTTTTTACTAGTTAAGGGTTTTATTTGCATTTTAAAAAAATAAAGTATTTAGAAAGACTAATTAGAATAATTAGAATAATAAAAACTAAAATGTTTTAGTTGCAATATTAAAATTTTATTATGCAACATATAGTAGTCATAAAGTTTATAATCCGATTCATGCAAATGCAACTTGAAAATTTTATCTTCATTTCTTCTAATTTAAACTTTAAACCTTGGTCTTTTCATGACTTATGAAAATATCATCTTTCAAGAGACGGACTCTTTAAAAAAATGCGCATTTAGGTTAAACATTACATCTAGACTTTAACAAATTGGGAGTCATATAAGCATATATCATACCGATGTGTTTATTCCAACAGTATTGAGAGTTACTGATGTGTTTATTCAAAAATATTATCACCTCCATTTTTAATTTCAAAAAATATTAAGATTAGAAGTTCACAAATTCACAAATTCATAGAATTGAGGTGATTAGAAGTTCAAAAATTCATAGAATTGAGTTACTATGGCCGGAATAAACACATCAGTAATACTTAGTTTAAAAAATATATTTAATGTAAAATAGTTATAATTTAATCATAAAATTTATAAAATGATATATTTTTTATATTAGTCTAATGCTCTAATAAGCTTATTAAAATAGATTCATCCTTTCAATAATCTATTAATAGACGAGTCTATCATTTGAAAGACGATCTTTTCATAAAAATCGTAAGTTATGAAAAAAACCAAGGTTTAAACAACGAATTAAAAGAAATTAAGATACATTTTTGTGTTGCATTAATAGGGACATAGACCCTGTTTGCCAATCAGTTGTTGGGCGGTTGGCGGTTAAATTTAGCTGGTTTGACCAACTGTTTATGTTACCTGTGTTGTGTTAGCTGATTGACAATTAGATGTTTAAAAAAGTGTTTGACAAATTTAAACTGTTGGCGGTTTTATTCAAAATGACATTTAAGGACATGAAAACCATTGTTTATAAACTTATTTAACATATTCTATTATTGTTTTTCATTAACATTAATATAATTTATTTTTATTTATTTAACATATTCACAAATATTGAAAACAATATATTTATAAATTCATTTCAAATATTTTTTTACTATTATTCATTATGAGCATTAATAAGAGAATAAATATAAACTATATTAATTGACTTATTTTCATTAGATATAATTTTTTTAATTATATTTAAAATTTAAAATTACAATACTATATAAATATAACGAAATATATGAAATTAAATTTTAAAATATACTTCAATTTTCTAAATAACAAAATTTTCAAAAAAATTACTGATTTTTAAAAATCTTATATTAACGTTGCAAAACTGATCCTCTAAATATTCATATAACTCGATAAATTTCCAACTCGAATCATCTAAATATTCATATAAATGTTTAATAAAAATGGTCACACTCAGCAAACTATTATAATATAAGATAATAATTATATAAAATTTTAAAATTAATGTAAAATACAATTATAAAATTTTATACTCTAATTATGGATACTTGGTTTCAACGATAATCCATTCGCATGGTAGTGATATGTCGTAGCGCGTACATCAGCCTCCGAAAATATACAGTTGCTGGTGGAATAACGTTAGGATAAAAATGCAGAAGGTTAAAAAAAATAGTTGTTAAAGGTAAAACCCAAACGTTAAAGAAAAACGCCACCAATATTAGCCTTTGCGGAAACGCCAAACAACCAAATATTTTTCTTCGGAGACTAAGTGAAAATGCCAACAGTCAAAATCCAATCAAAATGCAAAAAAACGATAATACCAAACGGAGCCATAAACTTTGCATAATATTAACTACTACATGTTGCATAATAAAATTTTAATACGACAACTATAACTTTTTACATTTTTATAATTCAAATTAAACTCCATTTTTCCATCAACTTTCATAATTTTATGAAAAGACGAGTTTTGCTAAAACTTTGTCTTAATAGATAGTTTATATAAAATAAAATCAAAATGTCCAACTAACTAGAATGTGACAAATGTGAAATTCCAAGCACCGCCGATTACGATCAGATCAGAAGCCAAGCCTGGATTGGTCATTATATATTTTTAATGCTGCCGATTTCACGTCAAGGTGACCAATAAGCGTAATGTAATCTAACAAATTTTAGAAATAATTAACCAACAAATTTTACATATAGTTAAATTTTAGCAATGAACATTTTAGTAACCTTTTTAATAAAAGATGTTAGAGAAAGTCTCTCACGTTAGATTTGCTAATGGTTGGATGAATCATGACAAACTTTGTTCCTAAAATTTTTAAGATTATATTACAATTATTTATATTCTAATTTTTATTAAAAAATTGTGAAAATCTAGTTGCAATTAATAGAAACAAATACTATCAGATTAGTTTATTAGTTATATTAAATTATAAAATGATTCCATTTAATAATCAGGGGATTTAAAACAAGATCCCATGAAAATGTTATTACGAAATTATTTTCTAATATTTATAAAAGATTCACTTAAACTCTATGTGTGTTAGTGGCGGATCCACCCATGTTCAAGGTAGGGCAATTGTCTTACCTTTTTCCTTAAAAAAAATTAATCTACACATGACCTTTGATTAGTGGTTCAGTTTTTTTTTTTTAAATTTAAAACCCATTGTATTCCTCAAATTCTTTTTTCCCCAAAAATTCTAACACTACTTTCAGAAGCAGAACAAAGGCATTAAATAAAATTGTGACCCATCCTTTTTTTTTTAGATACACCCATAATTTATGTTTATAGATTATCTATATGGATGATGGTAGTATAATGTAAAGAACTGGTATAAACCGGCTCCCAAAAATAACAATTAGAGAGAAAATGGTTTGATTGTATTCAGCAAGAAAACAAAAGTTACATCTCAAAAGGAATAAGGAACAGTCCTTTTATACTACTGTAATGGAGGGATAAAAAAAGGTACCAGTAGGAGCACGACATATGTCCTATTTTGTAACAAACTAAAAACAAAACAAAAACAGAAGGAGTGGTGTTCATAAGACACTGTTCTAGTATCAAAATGGCAATTGATATCCAGGTGCTTAGATTTTTCATGGAAAACTGGATTGGCAGTGAGATGTAAGGCTGTGTGATCATCACAGAAGAGGGTGATGGAAAATTGAACCTGCAAGTGAAGATTTCAAGCAAGTTAGCTAATCCATTTTCAGATTACAAGCTGTTATAGAGAGGCTTCTATGCTTAGATTCGGCAGAGGATTTTGACACTGTGGATTGCTTCTTAGATTTCCATGCAAACATGGCCGATCACATAAAAACTAAATAACCTATGACTGACCTTCTTGAAATCTTACATGTAGCCCAATCGGCATCACAGTAGGAATGAAGCCTAAGATCATTGCTCGAGTCTTATAATAAGCCATGATCTAGATGATGATGATGAAGGTACCTAACAATGTACAGGGCTCCAGTAAGATGATGTTGAACAAATTGACTCAATTGATGGACTGCAAATGTGACATCAGGTCTAGTGTAGTTTAGGTAAAGGAGTCTTCCAGCAAGTCTTTTAAATGAGCTTGGATAAGGTAAGAGTGGAAACTTATCATCATGAAGTATCCAAGTACTGGAAAGTGGTGTGGTAGCAGGCTTGCAGTGAGTCGAGTCACAATCAGAAATTATATCTCTAATATATTTTCTTTGGTGAAGTTGCAACCCTGTTTCAGTTCTCCGTAAATCTATCCCAGAAAGTAATGTGCAACCCCTTGGTCCTTAAGAGTGAATTTCTGATCCAAATACCTCTTTACTTCACTAATATCATCAATTGAAGTTCTCATAATAAGAACATCGTCTACATACACCACCTAAGACAATGCGTAAGTAGAAGTAAACTTCAAGAATAAACAATGATCATGATGAGATTGATTGAAATCCAGGCTCAGAAGATGATGTGTGAACTTCTTATTCCTTTGTCTGTAAGTTTATTTCAATCCATACAAACTTTTGGTAAGCCTGCAAACTATATGTGAATATGATGTTGTGTATCCATCAAGCAATTTCATATAAACCTCTTCATCAAGATGCCCATTAAGAAAGGCATTGTTGATGTCAAGTTGATGAATATGCCATTTTGAGGCTGAGGCCATAGCCAGTAGAATTCTGATAGTCGCTGCCTTAGCCCCAAGAGAGAACACTTCCAAAAAAAATCCCTTCTATTTGGTTAAAGCCCTTTGCAACTAACATGGCCTTGTGCTTAGAAAGACTTCCATCTGCATTGTTTTTCAACATGTACACCCATTTAAGCCAATGACTTTCTTTCCAGGTGGTAAGTTCACCATATGCCAAGTATGATTCTGCTCCAATGCTACCAACTCTTCATTCATTGCCTTAACCCATTCACGTTATTGTTTTTTTATGATAGCTAGATGACTCTTGAACCTGTGAAGCATTAGTGACATGTGCAATAATAATGGATTGAGGATGAAAAGGAGAAGATATAAAATACTTGACCCAAACTGGTGGCCCGATGACCCTAGTGTTATGTCTAACAGCTAAGTCTGATGGTGGAGAAGGTGGAAGATAGGAAGATGAAGGTTTATAGGTTTGACGAGGTTCAGATGAAACCGTGTCTAGAAAAGGAAGTGGAAAAGAAAAACCACTAACTGATGAATAGAGAAAGATAGATTCATGGAAGATCACATCCCTAGATATGATTATGATTTTGTAAATCAAAGAGTTTGTAAGCCTTTTGGCTCGTAGGATAGACAAGGAACACACAAGGATATGCTCTCTCTGAGAACTTATCCTTTTGTGGTGATGTGTTTGTAGCATATACCAAGCAGCCAAAAATTATGAGTGCTTGAAAGTATAGTATTCAGTGAATAACAATTCATTTGGTGACATCCAGGAAAAAGTAGGAGTGGGTAGTTTATTTAGGAGACATGTAGCAGTCAAGATTGCATTTTCCCCAAAAGTTTTTTTGAAGATTAGATTGAAACATTATGGCTCCAGCTACTTGAAAAAGATACTGATGTTTTTTTTCAACAACTCCATTTTGTTGTGGAGTATAAGGACAAGATTTTTTTATGCTAAATGCCATGTTCTAAAATTAGTTTTTTACACTCAATGTTTACAAGCTCACTTCCATTGTCTGATCTAAGAAATTTCACTGAAAGGCCAAATTGAGTATTAATCATTGCAAGAAATTTTTTAAGAAGAGAAGGCACTTGATCCTTGGTTTTGATCAGATAAGTTCATGTTCATGTTGTGAAGTCATCATTTATAGTCAGAAAATATTTACAACCACTGATGGAAATGACCATATAAGGTCCCCAAAGATCAACATGAATTAACACAAAAGGTGATTGAGTGAAGCTGATACTAGATGGAAAAGACAATTTGTGTTGTTTTGCCATAGGACAGACTGGACAAATGTCATCATCAGTTGAAGATGAACTAATTACATTGATATGTTTCATTACATTATATGAAGGATGCTCTAACCTACAATGACATGATCTAAAAGGCAAACAAAAAATGATTAACTGTTGCACCTATTACGGAAGTGTTTGAAACTATGTGTGTAAATACAGAATGTATTCTTTTGTTAATGACTTATGTCTTGGAAGACTGATTGTCAAGGATGTATAGACCACTAACTTCTTTGATTGCTACAAATACTTTGTCAGTTTTGAGGTCATGCAGTAAACAAATACCATAAGAAAACTTTAAAATGACTGACATGGATTTTGTAAGCTTACTTGCTGATTGGAGACTATATTTGAAATAAGATACATGTAGATATTCAAATAAGGTGATTGAGGGGCTCAAAATGACTGATCCTATGGCCTTAACTAACTTGGTAGTGTGGCATGGCATACACATTGAAGTAGCATTGTATACAGGATCAACAGAGATAAAAACTGACATATTCTTGCACATATTACTTCATGATTCACAGTCAATAATCCAACTGTCACCAGTTAAAGCAAAAACATTAAGAGAAAAGTTGGTAGTCACACTACCTGCAAAGTCATTATAATAAGCATAGTTGACAGTTCCACACTAATCTTGCAACCACTTCTTTTCTTTATGTTTCTTGTCAAGTTGAGCCTCCACCAACTTTGCCAATAAAGCATGGAGCTTAGCATTTGGATCATTCAATGGTGTCTCTTCCTCTTCCAACACTGCATGAGCAACATATCTTTGAAAATTATGTGCAGGCTGGTTAGGCCTTTGATAAATTTGTGGAGCAAATTGTGGTTTGACAAAAGACTGGGGTTTCATTGTTGTATCTTTGTTGCCTTCCCACCATTCAGGATACCCCTTAATTTTGAAGCAGTTTTTCTTAGTGTGTCCCAGCTTTCCACAGTGATCACACTTTAGATATGATCTTCTAACATTTCTCCTCCTCATTCCATTTGCATCATCATACTGATCATATGAGTTTTCCTTCGCTAGATAAGGAATTTTGTTGTCTCTGTAAACTCTCACAACCATTGCAGAATTGTTCTGCACTTCTTGATAACCATAGTGAAAAGTTATATGTTTCTCAATTCTGGTCATCATTGAATAAGCTTTACCAACACTGGGAAAATGATCCATCAACAAAATTTGGTGACTAATTAAACAGTATTCCTCATTCAGTCCCATGAGAAACTGATGTAACTTGTCATCCAAGCATATTCATCCCACAAACTCTTCAATTCAGTTAAGTACACAACAATGGATTCATTACATTGCTTCATTCAAAGATATCCTTCTGAATCTTATGAATTAATGGTCCATTACTTTCCCCAATTCTCTCCTTCAACTCATTCCACAAAGCATAAGCATCCTTATAGAACATAAAACCTCTTGCAATCTTTTTGGAAATCAAATTATCATCCATGAAATTAAAGCGGAGTTTACTTTATCCCACCCATCATAAAGGGGATTATTAAGATTTGGAGTTTGAATCTCTCCAGTCAGAAATTTTAGCTTTCCTTTGGACCTGAAAGCAATCATCATTGATCTACTTACTCTATGTGATGTAGTTAAATTCATTCAAAGGGTGTGCTACCAGCACCAAACTTGAATTATCCGAGTTTTGCAAGTTAAATTGATCATTCACCTTAGGCCATCCTCTGTAAGAACTGAATCTTACAGATTGTTGCACATAATTCCCATATTCTGTATTTGATGGCATGTTTATGGATCTCAAACTGCTTAAAATTTTATAAGGATAAAGATGAAAACATCACCGGATTATTACCAATGCCTCTGATACCATAAAGAACGGATATAAACCAAACCCCAAAAATAAAAATTAGAGAAAAAAGTATTTGATTGTATTCCGCAAGAAAATAAAAGTTACAACTTAAAAGAATAAGGTACAATCCTTTTATGTTAATGCAACAACAAAATAAAAAAAGGAACCAAAGGAAACAAGAGAGGAATAAAAAAAGAAACCAAGTTAAAAAGTAGGAGCACGACAGGTGTCGAAAAAGAAACCAGTGGGAGCACGATTGGTGTCCTAATTTGTAACAAACTGAAAACAGCAAAAAACAGAAGGAGTAATGTCCATACGACACCGTTCTAATAGTTTGAACAGCGACTTTGGCGCCTGAATTAGAAGGGAAGCTTCTGACAGGTTTTGCAACAAACTAGAAATTGCCAAAAACAGGAGTGATGTTCATACAACTCCGTTCTAATAGTTTGAACATCAACGACTTTGGTGCTTGAATTTGAAGGGAATTTTCGCGTCTTAACCTTCAATTTTGAGGAACTGATGATTAGAAAATGCTATAGTCTTCACAATGTTCTAAATAAGCATTAAAAAATTCCCAAATAAAGTCACAAACTTTAATAAATTCATACTAAAACCATAGCACTAAATAACTCTGAGTAATTAAAAATATCTAACAATCTTGCACAATTAGAAAATGCTATAACCTTCATAATGTTCTAAATAAGTATTAAAAAATTTCCAAATAAACTCACAAACTTTAATAAATATACTAGACCATAACACTAAATAACTCGAATAATAAAAATGTATAACAATCTTGCACCTCTCGAACTTTGTAAAATTTACTACCCTATCACTTCGATGTTATCGAGAGTGTATTTTTCACCCAAAAAGAGCATAATGTGCATGTAATTTAGTATTTACCTATTATAATCCCATCCAAATTATTTTCCAAACCGGAGATTACTATGCTTTTCCAACCTCAATAAGTAGAAGAACGCCGCCGGTTAATTTTACTCCCTGCTTTCTTCGGCGCCGGTAAATTCCACCCTCATATTGTCAGGAATAAATAATAATAAACAACACCATTCGTACAATAAAGGGTTTCTAATTCCCGAGTTGCTGATTGGCCGAGCAGAATCAGCGTTTTCCAATCTCCATGGCCAGTAACCACCACCAACAACCGCCGTACTGGAAAGACGATCCGTTTCTGGCGAACTTCAGCCCGGCCGAAATCCGTACGGCGTCCGAATTCCTCTCCACATGGCTGCCCTCTCTCTCCCGCGGACTTTGCAGTCGCTGTACGACGAAGCTGTCGGAACGCATTCGATCACTGACTCTCGGTATGTCGGATTTTATGTTCTCTAAAGGTTGTTTACCTTGTGTCGTACATGTGATCTAGCTCCTTAATCTCGACTTTATTGCTGTTTGTTGTTTTAAAGGGGTGAAATTTGAAGAGAAGTTTTTTGCTTTATGATTCTTGAATTGTTGTATGAGTGGAAGCCCATTTGCGTGAATGAGTGTATGAGTTGTATGACTTTGTGGCAGCCCATTTATGTGTGATTTTTATTTCATGGAGATGTCTTCATTGTAAAAACGAATCGAATTTGAGAATTTGTTGAAGCGAACTTGATTCACAAACATAAAATTATGTTCTTTATTTGAATACATGAGCAAGTGAATCTAGTTTGTGGCCTTCTGAAGCAATTGTTGCATAGCTAAGCTTGGAAAGAGAATGTTGAGTAATCAATTTAGCATATAGGGAGTAATGTTAACTGTGTATGTTGTGATCTATGTGGTTCTTCTGATCTTGCTGTTTTCTCTATCAAGTTTTGAGGATTCTATATGCTTGTGATTTCAGAGGCGAATGGTGTGAAACACTTTAAACCAGAAGTGGGGGACTCTGTTGTTTCGGGTCAGAGAAATTTGGACACGGATAAGTGTGGTGGAAGTCAAGACAACTGTGATTCACACTCACTGGGCAGTTGGAAGGATGATGATGATTTGAATGATGATACTGTTGCCAATTCAGTTGGGTATTGGAAGGATGGGGAAAATAGTTCGGTTGACCCTGTTGCTGAGATGGAAACTGACCCCTCCTCCAGTGGAATATTGGGCGCGCGTCCTGCGCCTCCTGAAGCTCCTAGGGTGAAAATGTCATGGGCTGATATGGCTCAAGAAGATGAAGGTTTTGAGGGAGAGGAAGAGACTGAAGTCTATAGTAGGCAGATGGAAAATTGGAATGGTATTGCCGAGGAGGAAACTATAGCTAAGGAGGGAGTAAAGCCCAAGCCACAGCTGTCCAGGGAACAAAGAGAGTTAATTCGCTTTAACTATGTACAACGAAAGAAGGATTTTATAACTTTTGAGAGAGTTAAAGGCAAGTTTGTCAACATTCTTGAAGGGCTTGAGCTACACACTCTTGTCTTTAGTGCTGCTGAGCAGAAGAGGATTGTCGATGAGGTGGAAAGGCTCCAAGAGAAGGGTAGGAAAGGTGAATTGAGAGGTAAGTAGTTTTCGGTGATTTTCCTGTGCATGCCTTTCTGTTTTGGAGAGTGCTTTGTTGTTACTTTACTCTAACATGCAAAATGATTAGTAGTGTGTGACTAAGTCATCAACTTCGAACCTTGTTCCTTATTTTAAATTGAATTCCTTATTAGGTCCTTAGTTTGTCCTTATTAGGCCTTCAGTGTTAGTTTGTGTGTGACTGAGGAGTATTTAGTTAGTTTGTCCTTGTTAGGTCTTTAGTGCTTAAAATCCAAACTTTGAGTAACTTTGATGCATGGCTTTTGTGCTTTACTGACACATTGGAGCTTCCTTTGTACAAAAATTAAGTAGTCATTTAAACTTGGCATGATTTGTAAGAGCATAACGGTAGCTTTTGATCTTGCAACGCCCTATTCATGTTAATCATTGTTTTTAGGCGTTCCAATTTATGTGTGGGAGCTGATTGGCTTAATGTTTATTTCAGGACGTACTTTTTCTTCCCCTCAGAAATGGATTAAGGGCAAAGGTCGAGTAACGATGCAATTTGGCTGCTGCTACAATTATGCCATTGTAAATTTCTTTCTGATTCTTCACCTTCATTGTATCTAGGAGTTAATCATTAATTTTTAAGATGCTTGGTTTTATTGGAAGCTTACATTACGATCTTTTCCCCCTTGACAGGATAAAAATGGTAATCCACCGGGCATATTACAGGATGAACTTGTGGAGCCTATACCTCCACTTCTCAAGACCATGATTAAAAGGCTGGTTAGATGGCATGTCGTCCCACCGTCATGTGTTCCAGACAGTTGTATTGTCAATATCTATGACGTGGGGGACTGCATACCACCACACATTGACAGTCATGATTTTCTTCGCCCATTCTGCACTGTTTCATTCCTTAGTGAGTGCAGCATTCTGTTTGGAACAGAACTGAAAATTGTTGGCCCTGGCGAGTTCTCTGGCGCTATGGCAATTCCCTTGCCACTTGGGTAAGTATCATCTGTTATCTAGTTATTCTTATTAGTTAACTACTGAAATTGAATCTGGTGCCTGCGATCAACTGCATGTGTTCATAAAATGAGTATCATTTGAAGTTCTTTTTTGATTGATCCTTTTCGCTGCATATTTCTTCAGATCAGTTCTTGTTCTAAACGGCAATGGAGCTGATGTAGCTAAACATTGTGTGCCTGCTGTTCCCGAAAGAAGGTGTGTATTTTAGCCTTGGATTATTTGTTTTTCTCTTTTCTGGTCTGTTAGAGTTGCTGAAATAATTTCCTCCCGTTCTTAGGATATCAATTACGTTTAGGAAAATGGATGACAGCAAATGTCCCATGGGTTTTGTTCAAGAACCTGACTTGCAAGGGATTGAGCCACTAGCCGTTGAAGTTGATAAGTCAAGGAATGCGCGTTCTACAAAATCTTGGAAATCTGGTAGAAGGCAAGTCATTAGAAGAGATGATAGGGAGGAAAACACTGTGGCTGAAGTTAGAGGACCAACACAGAGATGGCCGGGGCCGGAGCTACGCCAGCCATATCGAGGTTGGCAAGGGCCTAGTGACAGATGGAGGGCCAGGAAAAATCAAGACACTTAAGGAGCACGTCAAAGTTGGTTTTTGCGTCGTGTATTGAATAATGTTTGTAGTTTCTGTGTTCTGCACCATCAAGAACTGGCTTTGTTTACTGTAAAGATTTATACTTTCTGAATGCGTTAACGATTTTTGAAGCTGATGTTGTGTTGTGAAATGATTAGGTCGTCATTTGAGATGACAACGATGAAGCTGTGTAAATTTGTTTGCCTTATTTTATCCACCGGAACTTGTTTCTTTTAAGATCTTACTTTTATTTCATAACATAGTTTGGATACTGCCTTTTGTTTTGATTTTGGGCTAAGAACCTGGTTCGAACTATCGGATTCAAAAATGATCTTGTAGCCCAGAGTTCTGGCTCTGAAACATTTTTGGACAGGGCTCGTCTTGGGAGAAATGTGCATTCGAACTTTGGATCAAGTGATTCATTTTAGAGTCATTCTTTGGTCCAATCTAGCCACTCCAATTATGTTAAGTTCAATATTTTAAACTCAATTTTATCTAATTGGTTCTAGTTTCATTTAGTTCCATTTAGACTTATCTAGTTCATTTCAGTTTTTCAAGCTTAGATATTTCAATGACTCATTGCGATTCATTCTGGTACTGTTCAGTTTTGTCTTTTTCATTTCAGTCGGTCCAGTTCAATCGAATCCACTCTAGTTTAGTTATGTCTAGTTCAATGTCATGTAGTTCAATTTTGTGCATGCCCCAACTTTTTTTCAAATTGATTTTTTTGTTCGGTCATGTTGTCAGTTCAATCAAATTCCATTCATTTTAATTCAGTTTTGTCTAATTCAATCTAATTTTGTTCGGTTCAGTTTAGTTCAGTTCAGTTCAATTTCTGTTTGGCCCAACATGTTTTCCTTGTCTATTTTTAATTTTCAGGAAACATAATATTAGTTGAGAAGAAACAAGTTCAATTCAATGGGACGGGACGGGACCAAACAAGTCTTACTAGCAGTGGCGGAACTAGAAGGATATTTGAGGAGGGACGGGGGCTGGGCGGGGCTGGGCTAGGAGGGGAGGGGCGGGGCAGTGGCGGGAGGGGTATATTACCCTAGTCACCAAAAAATCATATCCCATAACAAGATCAGTTTACGATGGTGACCTATTGTTAGAAATAGCATTCATTGATTCTGGTTTGACCAAAAGATTGAGGGACCAAAACATTTAGGAAATTCGGAATCAGAGAAAAGGATTTTGTTGAAGCAAACCAATACCTAATATGCACATGGAAATTCACAAACGTATGGGGAGTGAAACAGTGTCGATTTCATGAAGCAAAAACCCGGCGTTCGTGGTCCAGTTTATTATTATACTCATCCACGGACCCACCAAAAGAGCTCCCGTGTAGTCCTTCTTCTTACTGTGTGACTGTGTGTGGTCCCCACGTGTAAGAATGAAAAAGGGGCCCCGCCTAGGACGACAACAGTACCTTGACTGGAGTACTCCCCACCCAGTTAAGGCAACACATATTTGTGCGTGGGAACATCCATTCTTGGTAAGTTTCGTCCCTTCACGCATGCCCAAGTAAATTGGCCATAAATTTTGGCGCACTCTTTTTTTTTCTTGGTTTTTACTGCTGCAATTTATTGCATGCTCTCTCATTTTACCACAAGCAGAACCACTCAAGTGTGGTTTATGAAGGGAAAACTCAAGTGAGAGATGATGATGATGAAGGTAAATCTCGGGAGATATGAAAGGTGCATTATTATTACCCCAAAGAACAGGGGGGAGGGTCTACAGTGTCACAATTTGCACCCTATAGCTTAAGCTGGTACATCTGAGGTAAGCAATAAGCATGTTGCACCAGGGCAGAGACAAAATATTTCATCTTTTTTTTCCCTCCATCCAATTTTTTAAAAATAAAAAAATGGAAGTAAGACATTAACAAATGAACGCCAAATAAGTCAGATAAGACACAAATAGAGGGACGAAGGGAGTAAATTACATTGTATTCAAAAGAATAATGAGGATTTGGAAGCGGCCGCGTTTGCGTGCGTGCGTGCGTGTGCGGTGAAGATTGGAAGGGATGGAATGAGAAGGGGATAAGTGGTAATGATGAGAGTGTCGAAATCAGAGAAAATAATCTCAGAAGGCGAACCAAAGGGCCAAATTGGTCAAAATTTTAGGAGAAAATAAAGGGATGAGACGGTTGATGAAAAGCAGAATGATTCTAGCTATGAATCCAAGGGACTGAACTGACGAATGAGAGTGAACAGTTCTATTTAGTTTGTGCATCCACAGTAGAATTATAAGTTTTGCATCTTCGACAAATCCCAACACACTCTCTCTATTCGGTGCATGCATATTATTGCTTGTAGATCTGTCAATTCAGTTATTCGGCTAACGTTCAGATTCGGATTAAATGGGTTCAGGTTGAAATAAGTCAGGTTGAAACGAGTCAAAATCTGTTTTTCAGATTGGGTCGGGTCGGGTTGAAACAAGTTTAAGTCTGTTTGTCGGATTGGTTTAGGTCGGTTCGGGTCTAAACGTGTTTGATCTGAGCCGAGCCGAGCCGAGTCAAAATGTATATTATTTGAATTGCATTTTGGTGTTGCCAATTTCGTGACTCGACAACTCCAACTTTCTTGGAGGGATCAAACTGCAAAAGGTAAAAACTTCACTCGTTACTCCAAATTGAAATCTGCCCGAACGTAATGTTACTTTATACACCCCCATTATATTTTCCAATTTCGTAGCATAATATTTATCATTAATTGGGTACATTAACATATCCATAATTCTTTCCGATTTACCTTTCTTACTTCTAAATAATCAACTGTAAGTTACTTAAGAACATGTACTAGAGATTTTCAACATTTCACCGAAAATTTCATTTATTTAATAGTTCTATATTTATGGAAAAATAACAAAAACCATGTATTTTGGAGCAATGGATAATGTGGCAACACAATTTTGGTCCACAATGTAATTTTCAAAGATTGTGTATGGTTTCGTTTGATAGAGCTTATAAGTTGTTTTGCTTATAAGTAAAACACTTTTTAGTGTTTGGTAAAGTGTAAAAAAATAGCAGAAACTGATCTCCCCCTTCTTTTAAAAAAATCAGGTTTACTTATAAACACACATCTGCCAAACAAAACCTATAAGTAATTAATAATGTAAAATATATATAATAAATTTAAATGTGAATATGGTAATATTTAGGAGAAAAATATAAACTGCTAAAAATGAAGGAAATTAATGCATCAATTATGTATTTTAAATTAATGCATCAATTATGCTAAACCTGCAAAACAAACTTCATGGGAGTGGTCGGGGGAAGCTCTGATGACAAAGTCAGACCAAAAGTATTCAATCTAAACATTGAGAATTGTATATATAGAATATATGAATACCCTTGTAATTTATAGGGATTGATCCCCGAGAGTTCTCCAAATCATATTGGAGAAAATATGTACATTCCGTGCGTGAATAGGTATCTTACATGTTGGTATACTTTGAATACGTATTAGTCGCTTCGACAGGTTGGTACGGGGGTCTCGCTGCTCGGTCAGTGAGTTGGGGGTCCAGGGGCGGAGCGCACCCTGGCCTGG
>JAULKM010000012.1:14185669-14209538 GCA_032355605.1 Rubia tinctorum | reverse complement strand
AAATCATAATTTTAATTAGACATCTCTCTTTATTTGACTATTATTCATTATATTTATAAATTTAGTCGTGTGCATTTAACTTTACCTTGTGTATTCAAATTTGTTATGAGCTTACTTTACGTTCTGGTAATCATATTTGTAAACTCGTAATATATAAAAATCCCACTTTTTTTCTTCTAATAAGTATGTCTAATTGACTTTTTTTTCTAATAACATTGTTGAGTATTCATTGACTTGGTTCCATATTAAATGTTAATTGACTTTTTATAAATACTTCTATTTTGAGTTGATTGCACGTAAGGAAATTAGTTCGGGTATTAGGTTAATTACATCTGTTTTGGATTGATTACATCTGTTTTGGGTTGTGGAGTAGTTGATTTATTGGGTATTAGGTTTGGGTTGAATCGGGTTCAAATTGGATCGGGTTCGAATTGGATCGGGTTCGAGTCCTGATTATCGGGTCATATTTGGATTTCGGATTAAATTCGATCGTGTTGGATTCAGGTACAGGTCAATATTTCTTGGGTAAAAATTGGGTTTCGGTTAAATGTGGTCGTGTCAGATCAAGTTCGAGTCAATATTTCTCAGATTAGATAGAATTTCAGCTTAATTCGATAATGTTGGTACGGATCAATTTTCAGTTCGGGTAAAAATTTGAGAACTCCAGTGATATGGCATTTAAAAAGACAAATCAGCCTGAATATGGTGATTAATTTCTTCCTCATAAGGAACAAATCATTCTCTGTATATACTCATATAATAGAATATGGTAATAAAAAAAGACCGGCTGCACCAAGTGCCACCCCGGATTTTAAAAATTGCTATTCACTCTTTCCTTTTCTATCTTTACTACTGTTCATGTTTCATTTCTATCTGCAATTTAACTAATGATTTAGTCAAAATTTCTTAACTTTGACGCTAAAACTGAATCGGTATATAAGTTTAAATACTATTGTGTGATACATTTTTAGATTCATTATAACATATTTTTTTTAAAATATTGAATTTTCACAAGTTTTAATTATCCTTATTTAAAGATATTAATGATCTAACATGTTTCAATTCAGCTTTTAAAAGTCAGAAGGTGAAGTTTGAAATGGGACGGAGCGAGTAAAATTTTGAATAATTATATTTAGGTAAAGTTTTGGAAAAGTTCATCTTTCCACATGTTTATGGGAAAACTAGGTTTAATTATAATAGTAGAGATGTAAAATGTTTTAGTTGCAATATTAAAAATTTGTTATGCAATGTGCAGAAGTTTTATGTTTATAACCCGAATAATGCAACTAGAAAATTTTATCTTCATTTCTTCAAATTTATAGTTTTAACCTTGGTATTTGCATAATTTATGGAAAAACGGTCTCTCAAGAGACGGACTTTTATATTTATGTACACAAAGTCACTATGACTAATTAAATTTAAAATCAAAGAAACACAATATTAATTAATATTTTAGATTGATATAATCAAATGTATTTAATTATGTAGAACGTTACTAACTAATTTTAGAATCTGTAATTAAAGAATAAAAAATCTTAATTTACACAAGAGATAATACCCTATCGCATTCTTAATTAATTTCAATCAAGGAATACGATTCTTAACTTCAAAAAACAGATGAAGTCAACATCCGATCTCCATCACCGTTTTATCAAAATCTTCCCTCAATTGTAACCGCCCTTTATTTGGTCAACTATTACTCTGTCATTACACATCTACATGGTTTCAAAATATATCAGACATAATCTGACCAACATAAGAGACTTGGTTCACATATTTAATGAGAAAAACTGACTAATTCCATGATTAAATGTAGTGGATATATAACGCTCCTTCTACCTATATATATATATATAACCATTAGCTCCAAAGTGCAAAACCAATCCATTCTTTTCCTTCAAAACCCTAGCTAAAATGGGGTTGATACACACTGCCATCTTCTTGTGTGTGATAATTGTTAACTTTTTGGCGATTTCTGCAGCTTTAGACACTTACATTGTTCATGTTGAGTCACCCAAATCCCATAAAGCTCAAATAGCCACCGAGATTTCTGATTCAAATGAAGATCTCGACAACTGGTATCAATCTTTCCTGCCGACAAGAATATCTGCTCCCGACGATGAAGAAGAATTACCTCGCATTATTCACTCGTACCACAATGTTTTCATAGGTTTCTCCGCCAAATTGTCACCGGAGGATGTGAAAGCCATGGAGGAGAAGCCCGGTTTTATATCCGCTGCTCCCGAGAAGATACTCCCTCTCCTCACCACCCACACTCCAAGTTTCTTGGGGCTGCACCAAAACTCGGGGTTTTGGAACCAATCAAACTACGGCAAAGGCATTATCATTGGAGTTTTGGATACCGGAATCACGCCGGATCACCCTTCATTTAGCGACGCAGGGCTGGCCGCCCCGCCCGCTAAATGGAAGGGTAAGTGCGAGTTGAAAAACTCGGCATGCAACAATAAGTTGATTGGTGCAAGGTCTTTCCTATTAGGTGGTGGCTCTCCAATTGATGAAGATGGTCATGGTACTCACACTGCAAGCACGGCTGCCGGAAACTATGTCAAGGGTGCGAATGTGCTCGGAAATGCTAACGGCACGGCCGTTGGCGTCGCGCCTCTTGCTCATCTGGCGACCTACAAAGTATGCGGGGTTAGTGGTTGCCCGGAGAGTTCTATAATGCATGGTATGGATGCTGCCATTGATGATGGAGTCGATATTCTTTCGCTTTCCCTCGGTGCACCTTCCTCGCCATTTTATGCCGACAACGTAGCCATTGGTGCATACAGTGCTGTCAAAAAGGGCATTTTCGTGAGCTGTGCTGCGGGCAATAACGGTCCGTGGAATAGCTACCTCTCGAACGAGGCGCCGTGGATTCTCAGCGTCGGCGCAAGCACCACCGACAGGAAAGTAAGGGCTACTGCCGTGCTCGGAAACAAGGTACAACTCGTCGGCGAGTCGCTTTATCAGCCGAAAGATTTTCCATCGAAGCAGTTTCCCCTGTACTACCCTGGTCTGAATCAGAGCGATAAGAATGCTGATAGATATTGCTTAGATGTTAAAGATGTGAAAGGTCAGATAGTAGTATGTGAACGCGGAAAGATTTCATCATCGGATAAAGGAAACAAAGTGAAAGCTGCCGGAGGTGTCGGAATGATCATCGTTAACAATGATCTTGCCGGTTACTCCACCCGGGCCGAACCGCAAGTTCTTCCGGCCACACATATAAGTTATGCTGATCGGCTTAAAATAATTTCGTATATCACCTCAACAAAATCACCCACTGCTGCAATCTCATTTCAAGGTACCATCATCGGCGATCAACACGCTCCTCAAGTTGCTTACTTTTCCTCCAGGGGTCCGAATAAAGCGAGCCCTGGAATCCTGAAACCCGACATAATTGGCCCCGGAGTGAGCATTCTCGCCGCGTGGCCGAAATCCATTCCAATCTCCACCAATACATTTTCCATCTTCAACGTGATCTCAGGGACTTCCATGGCGACTCCTCACCTCAGTGGCGTCGCTGCATTGCTCAAAAGCGCGCATCCTGATTGGTCTCCGGCCACCATTAAATCCGCTCTGCAGACCACGGCTGACGTAGTGAACCTCGCCAAGAAGCCCATCGAGGATGAAAAGCAACTTCCGGCATCTGCTTTCGCCCTGGGTTCAGGCCACGTGAACCCTTCCAGGGCGAGCAGTCCAGGGCTGGTTTACGACATCCAGCCAGAAGATTACATCCCTTATCTGTGTGGTTTGAATTACACTAACCAGCAGGTTTCTGCAATCGCTCTACGCTTGGTGAATTGCACGGCAGAATCCAGCATTTCCGAGTCACAACTGAACTATCCTTCATTCACAGTTTTCTTCGGATCAGGATCTGTTCAGAAGCACACCAGGACGCTTACAAATGTCGGGGAAGCTCATTCTGTCTACACTGTTAAGGTTGTTCCCCCACAAGGAAGCAGTGTAACAGTTACTCCTCGTTCTCTGCATTTCTCCAAGGTGAATCAGAAGTTGAAGTACGAAGTTACCTTTACAAGATCTTCTGATTTCAACGTGACTTCTTCAGGATCTCTCACCTGGTTTTCGACCAAGCACATTGTTAGAAGCCCAATTGCGGTAGGGTCTTGAATAGGTTGATTAGCCTGATTTATGTTAGCAATTATTTTGTTCCATGTTTTTTCATAGTAGCAATTGTTGGACGATGTATTCTACTACTTATTATATGAAGTAATTTTCCAGAACAGATCAAAGAGAACTTGTGCTTCATATTTTTTTCTTGCAAGTAAAATTCTACTGTATGCTGTTATACATGGAATTAAAAGGTTTTAAGAGAAAAAGAACAGTGTTGTTCCACTAACTCAATCATGTTTATGAACAAATGTTTAAGAATGCAAGTTAGCATCATGATTCATGTAGACTTTAGATAAAAATTAATAAATACAGTATATGAGAAAGAATAATTGTCGGTAAAGCCTGGTGTAAGATCGTTTATAGTGAGATAAAGGTTTAAATAGATAATTTAAAAGCATTTTATAGGGGTAGAGTTCTAAATAATTTTTTTAAAATTTAAAGAAGTAAGGAGGAATTAAGGTGTAAATACCATATTTTAAGGGTAATGGGACACATATAAATTGTATTCTTCTTCACATGTTTTTTCATCTTGGGAAAAGGTGAACGATTATGAATGGGTGGATGAAATATGATGAATCAGAGGATGGTTAATGATGGATGAAACGATATGGAGAAGGATGGATATGCCGCAAATTGAATACTCCTGTACATTTCAAATTTTACAGAATTTTTTCGAGTCAAACTTGCCAAAAATTAATCATATATTTAAATAAGCTTAAACAAATAATATTATCGCATTAGATATAGTTAGATTTATCGTAACATAAAATTTTAAATATTAATTTTTTATGTGCTATTATGATACACCGTTACATATATTTATAGTCAAACATATTTAGTGGAGACAGTGAAAGAGATTATGTGAAATTTGATTTGAGATATGAAGTATAATAAAGTAGTAGGGTTTCCAACCAAATTCATTATTCAAAATATATGAATCAGGTTTTTTCTCTCATCTAATTTTAATTTGAGTCCGTCTTTTGAAAGACAGTATTTTCATAAAATATGGAAAGACCAAAGTTTAAACTGCAAATTAGAAGAAATCGAGATAAAATTTTCGGGTCGCATTAATCAGGTCATATACTTATAACTGCTGAATGTTGCATAATAAAATTTTAATATTGCAACTAAAATCTTTTACGTTTCTATAAAGTTAATTCAACCCCGTATTTTTATATGTCTATGGAAAAATTGTCTTCTCCAAAAATTTGTCTTTTCATTTTGAGAAAATGATATTTAATTTTCTATGTTAATTTTGTAGTGTATTGAATTTTCATTCTCCAGTGAAGGAAATTATGTCTTAAATCATGGTGATTGCATTAAATTTTCAATTCTCCAAAAGTTTTATTCTCTCTACCGATATAAAGAATGAAATATTTTCTTTCTTCACATTCTCTATTTTAGAGAATAAATGGCAGACTATGTTGGAACTAAAAACTTGAGTAAACTTTTTAAAAATATTATTAAAATTCATATCATACAGAATCTGTTGGACTTATCTAATGAAATCGGTATGAAAAAAATTATAGTATCAGAGTCTAAAATTCGGAGAGCTAAACCTTAAATAAAATTCGTTGTCGTCTTCCGCTAGAGCTGTCGCCGATCAAGTCAGGCATAATCGCACGCGCCGCCGTTCGTCGTCTGCTGCTTTTTGATCGCCGCAGCCTTCTTCACTGATGAGAATATGATTTGGTGCTTTCTGATCCTGTACACGCTGCACGTGACTTCCACGCGCAGCACCTGAACCGACCCGTCGCCGCTGTGATTCTCACATGCTGCCGCGCCTCTGCCTATCTGATTGTCCGTGTCGTTGCTACTTCTGGTCTGCCGATCTGCATGATTTACTGCCTTTGTCGAGTTGCCGCCACCGCCCAATGCCGGGTGTCCTTCAACACACGTCATCGTCCGAACGCTGGTGCTGCTCAATGATTTTTGTCCCTCAACAATCGCATCCCTCCATCAGGTTGCCACGATTGTCTGACTGCTTTACAGATCCAATTTGCCGCTGCAGATCTGATCTGATCCTGCTACTATGTTGAATTTTTAAATCCGATGTCCTTGCTACTACTGATAATGAATTTGAATACTGCTCTACTGGCTGCTACTGATATTGTTGTTGCCGCTACTTCTACCACTTGAACCCCGTTCTATGGTGATTTGTTTTTTTCAACGATTAGCAATTTCATAATCTTTTTCGCAAGTTGGGCATTCTTGATCATCATGCTCCAACTTGAGGGAGGGTGTTGTAATTACCTCATAGAATTAGTTTCCTTGTAGGATTATGTTATATGATAATTTCCTTATATACTTTATAATCATATTTCTGTTAGACTTTGATTTGTTGTAACTCTATATATTATAACCCCATCCTTACTGATAGGTGTCATTGGTGCCATTGATGATGGAGTCGATGTTCTCTCGCTTTCCCTCGGTCTACCTTCCTCGCCATTTTATGACGACGACATAGCAATTGGTGCATACATTGCAATCAAAAAGGGCATTTTTGTGAGTTGTGCGGGGGGCAATGATGGTCCATCGAGTTTCTCTCTCTCAAACATGCCCCGTGGATTCTCACTGTCGGCGCAAGCACCATTGACAGGAAATTCATATCTATTGCTGTGCTCGGAAACAATGTACAAATAGAAGGCGAGTCGCTTTATTAACCTAAAGATTTTCCATCGAAACAGTTTCCTCTATACTACCATGGTCTAAATCAGAGCAATTCGGATGCTGATAGATATTGCGAGTACCTGTCAAACATAACAGATGTAAAAGGCAAGATAGTGGTATGTGAAGTTGGATCCATTGAAGCAATATATAAAGTAGAAAACGTGAAACATCTTGGTGGTGTTGGAATCATATTCCTTAATACTAAGCAAGCGGGTTACACCACCATAGTCGAACCTCTGGTTTTTCCGACCACCATTTTATGTTATGTCGATCAGCGTAAATATTACAGAAAACCTGCAATCGATAAATCCAAAACCAAGAGGTAATGTTCTTATGAACAACAACTCCCAAACACTACCCTAATGATTGATTGAAATGAGAATCACAATCACCAAGGCAAGATCAAGAACTCTGTAACAATTAGAAGAGAAGGAATGAGTTATTGTTTTTCTGAATGAATGAATGACCTATTACAGATCTAGAAACTGCTATCTATAGTCTGTTGTCAATTAACAGACTTAACAGAATTAGTTATATCTATTCCCTCACGTGCCATATTCTGTTACACTTATTTCCTGTAACATCAGGTACGCACTTTTTTATTTGTAATAATGAAATTTATAATTGTATTACCGGGAGTGAAATTCGTTTATGACACATGGCTGTGTGTAAATGTTAAGGATTTTAACATTTACATGGTCTGAACTGAACTTCACAATTGGAGATGAGTTGAAAAGATCACGGTCTGATTCCTTATGGGTTGTTCCCGATTCACATTCTCTGTTGTTTTGGTATTGTTAGTATCATATTGAATCTTATTCAGTCGCTGTGCTGTTCTGTATTTGGGTTTGGGATTTGAGTGGAGGGGAATTATTGGAATAACTCCTTAAATTTCAAAAATAATTATTGAGAAAACCTGAGAATTAAGTTGATGAAATGAGAAACTCAAGATTCTTTGTGTTGATGAATTCAGAAGCTCAAGAGTTTGTTTATGAATTAGAAATTCAAGAGTTTGACTTCAACTCTTATTAGTAGAGTGAGAGCTGGAGCTGTTCAAAGGGTGGGAACCATTATACGTCGGGGAGGTATTCAACACATTTGGTGAACAACGTTAAATATATGTTATTATTTTCTGCTTTCATTTTGTTACTTTTACCTGCGTAGGGATTAATTTCCCAGCAGCTAACTGCTTGCCTTGTAAAACTTGTACTTGATACTGGCTGAATTTAACAACTGAGCCAGACACCTTTTCTTTTTAAAAAATGGGTGCATATATATGGTGTATCGCGACAAGATTATTGCCTAAATAACTCAAAAGAACTCATGGGAATTTCTTATTCTCCTCACTGAATGTTCTATTTGGTCAATTCTCATTAGAGATCTGTACTCACATCTCCTAGTTGTAATACTATTGGCATATTCCATTCATGAAACATGACATACTACGCCTGTTCATAGCTCTGATGCTTCGTGGCTCAAAATCGAAACAAAATGTTTACAGATAACTGAAAGCTGTTAAGCTCATTCATCAGTTCTCTAAAGACAGACCTGTTCCGGGGAATTGCAGGAAATTGCAGAAATCTTCAGTCATACGGCATGCAGACAGTTACTGCAAATGTTTTCTGGAATCCTCTGCTTCCATGGTTCTGAATACATCCTCGCAATGTTGATCCACGGGAAGTCAAATGTAAACCTCAGGTCTCTTTTGATCAGCAGGCACTATGTCCTTGCAATGGTTTGCTCAATTGTGGAGTACATGGTGGAAATCTATGTCTTCCCAGAATTGAAGGAACACTGGTGGATAAGCAACACCGGACTTGCTCTGGTTGTTACCGGTGAAATCATCAGGAAATTGGCCATAATAACTGCTGGTCGGGCCTTCACTCATCTCATTAAGATTCACCACGAGGATCATCACAAATTGGTGACTCATGGAGTTTACAAGTATGTCCGCCACCCTGGATACACTGGTTTCTTCATTTGGGCTGTTGCCACTCAAATAATGCTGTGTAATCCTCTATCTACCATCGCGTTTTCCATTGTGGTTTGGCGGTTTTTTGCATCAGGGATACCATATGAAGAGTTCTTCTTGAGGCGGTTTCTTGGATCTCAGTACGATGATTATTTTAGGATCGTTCCTTCTGGAATTCCATTTCTAAAATGATGATGACAATCATTCTGAGGTTTCTGCTGTCTTTTGTATTATAAGCTTCAATAGCTAGGTTGGACATCTGTTGTGCTTCTATTTAGCATAGTGTGGAATTTTGAAGAACAGGAGAATAGTTTCGACATTCAAACCAGTCTTTTGTTGTTTTAGAAATAGTCAATAGATAAGAGATTCATATCAATCTGCAGCAATTAATCAAGTTTGAGCAGAAATAATGCTAAGAGAGAAAATTAATTGCAATGTATCTACTTTTATTCATACAGCCATACAGGTATGTCTCCTCATTCTCTTGCACACAGGATACATCTGGAAATCAAGAAAATTTTGCAACTCGCTTTACACACTAAAAATCTCATCATCAAGCCCTCGGCGTTCCGACACCACTTTTCCGGTGTCCCTTTTTCCTTGTAAATAGCAATCCCAAACCAGAAAACAATGGCTTCCTCTTAGGCTTGTGATCAATAGACGGGCTGGAATTCGAACCCTCAACCTTTAGATGATTGCGATCATTGTTGCTTATTATGACCCGGGTTAGCATGGGTGGGCTAGCGAATTTCACCGACCTTTTCTTCTCCAGCTCGCATTCTCGCTCATGATGATAGAACTGAGTTAGAGCACTAGCCTTGTTTGAGTTTTCGATGAATTTCAGTTCTTCGATTTCATCATCATTACTGTCACCAGCTGGAGGGGGCTTATGATAATGATGATGATAATGATCGGATGATAATACGAATTCCCTAGAGATCTTCAGTTGTTGGAGCTCCTTCTTTGTTTGCTCCAGCTCTTTTTGAAGGGAGTGGAGGTAATAAGCCATGAGGTTTCCTTCTTCCTTCGATTTTTCTAGGTTTTGTTTCGTCTCTTCCAGTTCTGCCTTCGCTGCTGGGACTGCAAAGCCCACTTCTTCACGACCGCCACGCTTTGTTTGTGTCTGATCATCGTCACATATTCCATACATAATGTCAGTTAACATTCAAACCACATAGGCAAATAAAAACAAGTTCAAAATAACCTCTTTCAGCTTGTTGGTGTAGATTTCTCTAACGAGAATCTTTTCTCCGAATAAAGACACCGCTTCTTTGACCGAGCGGAAAGGCTGTCGCGTGTCGATTTCTACTCGTCCCCTCACCACCACCCCACCTTCGTTCTCCATGTTCGTCGATCAGTTTAGGGTCTATCTCTGAATGAGCGTACTGATACTCTCATCCGGAGATCAAACCAATGGAGTTGAGGTTAAAGACCATGTATTCAAAATGTGGTGCTATATATGTGTGTGTATGTATGGCAGGAGGCTAGCTGTTATATATGGTTGGTTATAACGGATGATTTCATTTGCCTATGATGATGGCATTATATGTACTTGATAATTGAGTTTTAACCTAAAAAGATTAGCAAATCCTTTTCTTTGCGTCCACTTCACTGGACATATTGGTTAATTGATGCTGATGTATAAGTTACTGAACAGTTTGTTGCAACTTGCACCTATTTTACCATTTGCAATTTGCAAACGATGAAGGCTCACTTTTTAGTTCTTTGTTAGACAAAATATTTGTAGTATTACGCAAGTTTAGTGTAAGAAGTGGATCTGGACCGGTTTTCGCCTCCTTGATTTGGACATCCCTCCCTCCTCTTTAGACGTGGTAAAATAAACCCGCGATTCAAGCAGGTTGCATATTGTTAAACCCGGGTGGATATGGGTAAAATAGGTAATGAGTAAAATGGGTACTGAGTCAAATGAGTAATGAGTTAAATGAGTAATGAGTCAAATAGGTTGTTAAAAAATATGGGTTGGGCGGGTTGGGGTTGTGAGTTGACCGGGTTGGGGTTGTGAGTTGACCGCGGGTTTACCCATATGGGATGAAACCCGCGTGTTTACTCATATGAGTTGGTATAAAACTCACATGAGTCAATATATGAGTTGAAACTCGTGGGTTTACCCATATGAGTTGGTACATAAACCCATATAGGTCAATGTATGGGTTGAAACCCGCGAGTTTTACTAATATGGGTTTGTACATAAACACATATGGATTTATATGTGGGTTGAAACCCGCAGGTATACCCATTTTCGACCCGTGAGTTAAATGATATTCAACCCGCGGGTTGAGCGGGTTTCAGCCCGACCCATTTTTGACTCATTATAAAATGGGTTGAAATGAGTCATACCCATATTTTTTATATAACCATTTTACCCAACCCACATTTGACCCGTTCGTCCATTTGTCACCCCTACTCATACTCCTCTTCTATGGGGATGTCGGCTTAGACATTTATGTGTGTGGTATTATGTACGTGCATACTTTGATTGATACAGAAGTAGAGATTGAAGAGTGCATACCCTAAGATTAGAGAACATCGTCAATTAATTTTTACATTAGAAATTAAGTATTGAGATCTTCGTCAAAGTTGATTTCTTACATCGATCAGATACTGTGTAAGTATTATAATTGTGTCATAACTTATGAAAATACTGTTTTTTTTTAGCCTAATTTTAGATACTCTCTCCATCCCATCATTTCTGTGAAAAGAGGAAGGGTTGGTATTTTTTTGTTGAGTTCACTGCTAAAATGACCTTGACTTTAGGCTGAAAATGCTAATGTAACCCTGCAATCTCAAAAAACGTCAAAATAACCTTAGACCCCGTTGACTAAAAAGTCAACGGTTATTTGGCTTGATTTTGGTAAAAAACGATTTTACCCCTGACTTCAAAAAATAAAAAATAAAAAAAGGTAAACCCATCCTCCGATGCTTTCTGAAATTCCTCGGGGCGATTAAATGGGTGGATGCTGATTTTTGGGGATTCAAAAGTACTTTTGCAAATCAGCAGCGTCGTTGTGCTATTTTTCTGAGATGGGGGCTTATGGCGAGGCAACACGCACTCCCAGTGAGGAGATGCTGGTTCAAGACGATGAGAAGTGTGCGTTGGCAATGCGAAGGAGTTTCATTTACCCCCTCCGTCTCTGTCTAATCGTCTCTCCTAGGCGCTCAAAGCCCATTCCTTCGCTGCGCCCGGATCCCCGCCATCTCTCTGTGTGTGCGGTGGTTGTGCGATGGTTTTAGGGTTTGGGAGGAGGAGCTAAGGTTGTGAGGGCTACGGGGAGAGGGAGGAAGATGTGGTGGCATTGGGGTGTTGTTGTGGGGAGAGGGAGGAAGCGCTAGGGTTTCTAACAGTGAGGACGGCAGGGAGAGAGAGAAGGAGGTGGTGGCGGTGCTAGGGTGTGACTGTGGTGAGAGGGAGATGGCACTAGGGTTTCTAACAGTGAGAGCGGTGTGGAGAGAGAGAGAAGGAGGTGGCAGCAGTGGGGAGAGGGAGGAGAAGGGCGGCATCGGTGAGGATGAGGAGGGTTTAGGGTTATGAGGAAGAAGGGAAAGTGACAGCAGGGGGGAGCACGACGGTGCCGACAGAGTTTGGTTGTGGTGGCGGCGGCAATGGTGGAGAGGGAGGAGAAGAGCGGCAATGATGGGGAGGAGGGCTAAGGGTTAAGGGAAAGAAGGGAAAGTGGCGGCGGCGAAACTTGAATGTGGCGATGGTGGAGCTTGGCAGCAATACCCTAAAGGCAGCATTAGGTTTTGAGAAAAGAAATTTAAGTTTGTTATAAGGGAATTTTTATTATTTCATAGTATGGTTATACTTGAATTCATTTGGTCAATGCCGGAATTGGGAGTTTGGTTATACCGGCACAAAGTTTACGAAAGTTAGGGTTAGATTGGCACATTCAATAGTTGGTTAGGGTTAAATTAACACTTTCTGAGATTACAGGGTTATATTGACACTTTTAGCCTAGAGTTGAGGTTATAAATGTAAATAACCCTTTTTAAATGGTGGGAAAGGTTTTTAATACCCTCACCTTCAACCTCTTTGCCCTCCCACCAGTTACCACCGCTTCTCTCCCTCTCTCTCTTTATCCTTTCGGTGCTGCCGCTCTTCCCCCTTCCTCGGCCGCCGCCTATCCTCGGAGTTGCCCGCCTGCGAAACCCGAGTTCGAATATGAGTCGAGGAGTATTCAGAACTCGGAGGATAATGAGGTGTTGTTATCTTATTCTTCGTCCTACGATTTCCTCTTCCCCTTGGTTATACTCTTTCGGTGTTTTCTTCTGGACCTGTCATTGGAATCCGACGAAGTGTCGGTTTCAGATTGGGATGCCGACTACCACCTAAACTTCTTAGACAGAGTTTCAGCGCTATCCTTTGGAGTTCCACTTCGATTTTTCACCATATTCTTTCTTGTTGAGACCTGAAGCCGATTAGGAAGCTTGGCTTAAAGTATTAAAGTACTCCGGAAGTTTTACTGGCTCGGGTTAATGGTTAAAAATAAAGGTTTAAGAAGTATACAGAAGTGTAGGAAGGCGGAGGAATGAGGAAGGAGGTGGAGACGGTTGTGTCGCTGTGATGAAGAAAACATACTGGGCAAGGATTTAGAAATGAATTGGAGTTTGAGAATGGGGTGGACCTAAATGTAAATTTTGATTGTTTCAGGGGTAATTAAGTTTTATCATAGGTTGAATATTTATGAAAATGGTGCAAATTTGCATGAGCAGACTAAAAAAAAGTTTGCGTATTCTAATGAGAATGGTGGGAGGAACACTTTTATTTGGAAGAATTTAACTTTCAATCCTGTTTTTGAGAAAAACATTGTTTTGCTTCTTCCCTCTTGATTCACGATTCATTTCTCCTCCTTCATCTTCCTCTATATGAGCGATAAACTCTTGTTCGTTGATTTGTTATATCGATCAGTGTTTTGAGGGGAAGTAAATGACACCATAAAATGCCCATGATAATCGTTGTGCAAATGAAATTCCTTAAGAGTTGAAGTTTGAAGTTTGAGATTCAGACTCGTGCTGATAAAATTTAGTGTTCTTTTCTCATTCACTTCGATTACATATGCTAGATCGATAAGTATATGCCCTCAATCTCTGTTTCCTCTGTCGGTCGGTGATTTCAATGAAGTTTCATAAGTAATTGTTTTAGTTGGAAATTTCACGGTGGATCAGCATCAACGTGTATCATGTTTATCCCATGTAATAGAGTTGTGCTTATAACTTATAAGTAAAATTAACTTATTTTAAAAGTTGGAGATACTTGTTTCTGCTTTTACTCCAAGTATAGTTTTTGCTTCTAAAATAAGCACATTTTAGTTGTTTAACACATACTAAAAATTGTTTACCTTATAAGTCGAACGCTAATAAACTTTGCCAAATAGGATCGTTCGCGGGTCCAAGACCGGACTGAAATCAAAACCAAAATCACAAAACCCTTAAACCGAAGATCACACCGGCAATGAAATTATGGACTTGGACCAGTACATAACGGTTGGATCGAATTCTAGTATTTTAAAAAAAGTTTTGGTATAAAAAAACTGAAGCAAATTTTTTCTTTAAAAGATAGTAAAGTAGAAATTATTGGAAAATCCACTACAAAGTAATAAAACAATACTTGATGTCACAAATAAATCTAAACAACTATATTAAATTAATTTATTAATAATTTTAAGATATACATAAAAATAAAATACCGATCCATCTGGTCTGGACAGGTAAAATCAAATTTTAGACCGAACAGACTTGAACTTGAAATCTTATAAAATCTTGGATCAAGGATCATAATTTCATATATCCGATACCAGTCCTTATAGTCGGGCCTACTACGTACTAAACACACCTAGGGTGGCAAATGGACGGACATGTCACCTATGAGTTGGGTAATATGGAAAATTAAAAAGTATGAGTATAACCCATTTCAACCCATTTTATGACGGGTCAACAATGGGTCAGGTCAACAATGGGTTGTATTAAAACGTTCTCAACCAACGGGTTAAAAATCATTCAACTCACAGATAAAAAATGGATAAACCTACGGGTTTCAACCCATATATGACCACTATTGATGTATATATATTGAGATATTTTTTTCCGGTCGCAATTTCCACATATTGATGCAATGTTTAGCATAGTTACACGAGTATAAACTTGATAATACATGTGCCGATACATGGATTTATAATTAAAAAAATGATAAATATAATATAATTTATAATTTGAATAAGTGATAAAAAAATATATCTATAAAAAAATTACACACAATGCATTCAAAATATATTAATATATTTATTAATATGATAATATATTAATTTTTTAAAAAAATTAACTCGATATTTCTTGATATATAATAATTATTTTATATTTAAACAAAAATTATATATGTGTGTTTTATATAGAAAAATATAAGTTGTTGTATAGAAATAATTTACTTTATTAAAAATATAGTACTAATAATATAATCTATTGATAATGAACTAATAATTATTTAATTAAAGTTAAAATTTTAATTATGTGTCTTTTATAGGAAAATAGCAAAAGTATTTTTAGTTATAAGACAAAATTTTGGGAAATACCGCATTTTCATAGGAATTTGAAAACACGGGTTGAATTATAATTATAAAAAAGTAAAAGGTTTTTTTGCAATATTAAAAAATTATTATATAACAAGCAGTAGTTATAAGTTTATGAGCCGATTAATGCAACCCCGAAATTTTATCATGATTTCTTCTAATTTGCAGTTTAAACCTTGGTATTTTCATAACTTATGGGAAGACCATCTTTCAAGAAACAGACTTTAGTTATATATATACATATATATATATATATATATATGAAATAACATATGAAATGTTAATAAAAATAAATCTAATTTTAAAAATATTTTAGAATGAAGTGCTTATATAACCCTCAGTTCTTTGTTATGTGCAAATATAACCCCGAGTTTTTTGAAAGTGCGGTTATGCCCAAAGTCATTGAAGTGAGCAGTTGTACCCATAAAAATTAGGAGGAAAAAAAAGGGGTACTCAGGTATAAGCTTACATGTTTTGCCCGGCCATGGATATATCTGCACTTTTGAAAATCAGCCCTGGATATATTAGCACTTTTGAAAAACTGAGGGTTATATTTGCACTTTTCAAAGAATTTGGGGTCATCTAATCATTTTACTCCACTACTTTATCTTGAAATTAACAACAGTAACATAGATTTGTCTATTGCAATGGAGCAGGAAGTAAGCTTCCCCAGCAGCCATCAACATTACAATGTGGGTGTACCCAGACTTCAATATTTAAGTTTCTTGGGTAAATTTAAGAATAATTCATCAAATATTCCATGTTGAACACAACGGTGAACCTGTTAGTATCCCATAATTATAGTTATTATTAATTGATCGCTTATGAATGATACACCTTTTCTAACTTATCTCCTATTGAATTTAGTTACATTAAATACCAACGGATATTTCAAAAACTCTATATGCATAATGCTTGATATTTACCCCATTTTGCATGAAGTAATAGACCTTAAGAATACAAATACTTTTCTTTCTTATTACTTTTATTGCAATAAATTTTTTTCAAATCTCAAAGTTATGCAATCAGACATTCTATAAAATAGTTCGAACAAGCAAATTGGAACTCTTTCTTACATGGAAAAAAACACAGTGATTAGCATCAACAACTCTAACAAATGAAAAAATATTCAAAATCCATGGGTGACGATAAATACTCTCAGAATTCTTGTTTTACTAAAGCACATTGCAAACAGTTGCAGTCCGAGTGATGTGAGGGATTCCTTCCGGACCACTATAACATCTGAATTCAGCATAATGCTCTGTACTAGATTCATGACACCTGAAGAACAAGATCCCGGGGAGTCCCCGAGATTTGCCTCTGATGCCTAAGTCAGTATATGATCAATGTATGAGTAATATCTTGCAAAATGCCATTACTTGTCTTGTCTTTATGATAATCTATTTATAGTTTATGATCACCGGGATCATCCCTGATCGTGGTCCATGTGTTTCTTATTTGTGGTCTATTTTGGATTATCGTGGGTGATAATCATCCTTTAACAAAGGTTCACTTATTCGATTAGATAGATTAGAGGTGTTATTCTTGCCTCGACTTTAACTTGGTTGAGAGAGACCCGATGAGGTTCGTTCTTCACTAAGAAAGTTGTTCGCTGATCTATCTATACTTTGGATTTCACATGACTAGGGGAGGTGTATACCATCCAGTTTTCCAAAGGTATTAGTTAAGGTTAGTATGGCTCCGTTGTAAGAGGTGCAAACTGCACCATATAATTTAGCAAGTGCCAAGGTTTATTTCAAAAGTGTTTCATTTTGAAACTAATTACCACATTATGGAGGTACCTATGCTTATGGATAATGAAGTAAGCTTCACTAGTATCCTTCACTGCAGCTCTTCGAGCACACCTATGCTCCAATAGGTTAGTTTCTCTAGGCAATTTCACGACAAGTCATCAAATATTCTACGTTGAAGACAATAGTGAAACTCTCCCAATTTCCATGCGCTTTAAGCAATTTAAAAACAATTCTTCACGTGCAATTCTTATTCATTGATTTCCTAACAAAGATACACACTTTTGTTTTCTTTAAATGTAATAGACCAACCAAACTACTGTTTCAAAATGATAAATAATTACAAATGGTTATTGTTCAATCTGAGTGACAATAACGAGAGTTAAGTGTACAAGTCATAGTGCATAATTGGTATATATTGGCTAGATTAGATAGCAAGTGGTTTGGTATAGTACTTTAGTTTACATATGTACTAGAAAATTGACCTTTTACGATATATATACATGCGACCAATGTGTAAATGTCGTATATTTACCACTCTTATGAAAATGTGTAACTAGTTTGCTACATTTTTACTTCATTCAGTGCTATATGTCACCTTTCTTGTGACACGTATGCGACACATTATTTTGTGTCTCAATATTACAACATATTATTAACGACACTTTACTAAAATATCATAATTAGACGATGCACTTATGATTTTGTTGCTAATTTACCGCACTCTTGTGTCATTTATTTGATGTTTTGTTTGATTCGTGACATGTATGCGTTACTTTCTAAATTGTCCCAAGATTACAACAGATTATTAACGACACTTCACTAAAATGTCATGATTATAAGACATATATATGAATTTGTTCCTAAGTTACCACACAATTGTATCATTATTTTGATGTGTTGCGTGTTCCGTGACTTATATGCAGCGCTTTCTAAAATGGCACAAGATTACGAAAAATTATTTACGACACTTTACAAAAATGTCACAATTAGATGGCGCAATTTAAAATTTGTTTGGAAATTCTGGTACAATTGTGTCAATCCTTGTATGTGTCATCTCTCTTGTTACACATATGCCACACTTTCTGTAATGTCCCAAGATTACGAAAAACTATTTATTACACTTTAATGAAATCTTTTAATTTTACTATTCAAATATTTGTTACAAATATATGACAAATATGTGATATTTCACTATTTTTGTTTTCAAAATATGCTATATTCTTTGCATCAGTAATGATTAATGAATTAATTTTAATAAACTAAATATTTTGGCTCAATGTTATAATTATTTATATTTTTTTTAATTTTTACCATTTTACCTAAAATTGCAAGTTGAGAGCCTGAAACTTTGTCTCATCCAAAACTTTGTCAATGAAATAATATAAGTGGTTGTAAAATTAAATAAAGTGAGCTTAAAAATAATTAAAAATACAAATAAAACTTTATCAAATTTTAAAAAAATAAAAGTAAATTTGTTTGGAATATTCTAATAAGAAAAGTAAGTAATTTTGATAGTAACGAGAACTTTGAAAATGAAGTTGGATCAAGAGAATTATTTAGGAATAGTATTATGCGATTGCAATATATTTTAAAAACATTATTAAAATTTTTAGCTATATTATGGTCTATTATATTTAATTTTGTAAACAACAAAGCAAATACTGAAACATTGGTTTGTGTAGAGAAGGGCACTAACATCTACTGGGAGAAGTTTCTTATAAACATTGTAAAGCAAACATAATGTCTGCGAGTTAAACGATAAGATTGATGGTTTATTAATTTATTACTCTAAGGGTGGGCTCTGATTTGTTGAAAAATATATCATTTTTATCTTACCCCTGACATGAACAGAATTAGCACATTATTTCCCCCTTTTCTTATGCCCTATTTTCCTTCTCTTTTTTAACATCAAAATTTCCTTTTCTTCTCTATATTTCAAATTCAGATTTAATTTCTTTTGATATTAAAAAAAATACACTATCTTTCTAGGCAAAGTCTTGGAAAATACCATCTTTCCATACATAGGTATATGGAAAGATGAGGTTGAATTACAATTATAGAGAGCTAAAAGATTTTAGTTGCAATATTAAAAATTTATTATGCAACGTGCTGTAGTTATAAGTTTATGATTCGATTAATGTAACCCAAAAAAATAATCTTCATTTATTCTAATTTGCAGTTTGAGCCTTGATCTTTCCATAACTTATGGTGGTGTATACCTAACCCGCGGACTAAAAGCTGTCGGCCTTTAGGCCCAGCCCAAAACTAGGCCATGAACCGGAAGGGAGACACACATAGAAATGGGGAAGACACTCGTAAGTGACCCCGAAATTCTAGCAACCATGATACAACCCACGATCTGAAATTCTAGCAACGCGGAGCCATGACTCAGGTAAGCAGGACCAACTGAGAAATACTAATTTTCTAAAGGAAAGAACTGACTTGATTGTCGGATCACATATATAACCAGTTTCTAGCCACTATTAAGCCAAAATCCCCAAAGAAAAACAAAAAAAGTGAGTCAGGGGCTTACAAATCTTAATTATGAAGAGGAGTTAAGGGATATAGTGGTAGGAGTCTATATGAACTAGTCACCACTGGCACCGCATCTCCGTGATTTCAAAAGACCAAAAGACTTCAAACTACCATTGCACATGAAAATCTATGATGGGAAAACGGACCCCAAGGGATTCTTACATTCCTATCACAACAATATGCGATTTTATGATACGAAAATTGAACCAGTCTGCAAAGATTTTCCTATTTTCTTGTTCGGGACAACGATTACATGTTAAGACGACCTACAAGTTGTAGTTTTCGGTCTTGGGCACAATTATTATACTTTTTTAGGACGCTTCTATCAAAATAAGAAATTTAACAAGACGATAGCCAACTTAAACAACATATCCCAGCGAAGGGATGAAATTATGGAAAACTACACCAATAGGTTCGTTACTAAAATCTTGAAAGTGCACGATCTAAAGTACCAATTTCCACTAGGCGCATTCATGGGAGGAATGCGATCAGTTGAATTTTACAAAAAAAAAACTCACTAAGGACATGCTTAAAAACCCGAGGGAATTGCAGAAAATGATTGAAAGGCATGTGTTCACTGAAGAAGCAGACAACTGCAAAATAGAGCACGAGCGAGGAGAAAAATAATAACGGAAGATCCACAAAGGCTTTGTGTAAAGGGGAAAGGGAAATATCCTTTTCAAAGGAAAAGATTTGGGGGTGCAAATGACATCATTTTTAGAAACACCATTGATGAAGTCACGAAAGGAAACTTGGGGAGTTGTTTCACGAACCTATGCCAATAATGACATCACCAAACAAATGGTCTAAGGAATACTACTCCGCTTTTCACAAGGACCATAAACACGACATTAAATACTGCAGAGACTTGAAAAGGTAGAACAAGGAGAATCTGAGAAATGGTCAGCTGAGCCAATACAAAAAGGAGGATGGAGGACACCATTACAACGAAGCCAATAAAGTAGGGGAATGGCCGGGCGAAAAACTAAGGCATGGTGGATACACTGAACAAGATTAAAAAAAATGACAGCAACAGTAGGGTATGAAGATGATTTGGTGAACGATGTTGTAGAGAAAGTAATTCTCTAGATCCATGGATAAACAGAGGCTCCATCTAACAACGCCTGGAAAGCTAAGGCTAGATACTCCTCACTACAAGAACCAACTAACAAAAGACTTCGCTGCGATGAGACGATAACATTTAGCGAAAAAAATGTGGTTCCCAACACTTCGCCTCATAATGACCCAATGGTCATTGTCGCTAAGATTTTAAATTCGAGAGTTCACAGGGTATTCGTAGACCACGAAAGTGCAGTCAAAATTTTATTCCTTGATTGCTTTGACAAACTTGGGTTCAAGCGAATTGATTTAATGAAGTATACATCCTCTCTCGTAGGCTTTACCAGATGAGCGAAGACACCTCTGGGTAACATACAACTGCCAGTTACCATCAGTGAGAATGACAAAAATTACACCGTAATGTGTGACTTTTTTTGTCATGGACGCACAAAGCCCATTCAATGCCATCATCGGTAGATCCTGGATGAACACAGCGAAAGAAATATGGTCCCCATATCACTTAGTGGTGAAATTTCCAACTCCAGAGGGAATCGCTACGATACGAGAAAATCAACAAATAGCTATACAGTGCATAGTTGTCGCAATGTGAGAAGGAAGAAATACTGAACAAACAAAAATGGTCAACACCATCTCTGAGAACGGTCTACCTGAGCAAACAGAACCTCAAGTTGATCTCGGAGAGGAGACTGAAATTTTCATTCTGAACGATGTGGACACTTCCAAATGTGTCAAGATAGGAAAATATCTTCCAAGTGAAGTGAAGAAAAAAGTGATGGAAATTCTGCGAAGTCACAGGGATATATTTGCATTGACCGTGCAGAACACAAGATGATTCAATTCAGACATAGCTACCCACTCTCTAAATATCAACCATTCGATCAAGAAAATTAAGCAAAAGCTACGAAGCTTCGGTACTGATAGACAGGAAGCGATATAATAGGAGGTTAGAGCATTTCTTCATGCAGGTATTTTAAAGGAAGTAACTTTTCCAAAGTGGCTAGCAAACCCAGTGATGGTAATAAAGGCCGAAGAAGTGTGGAGAATGTGCATTGAATTCACCGGCCTAAACAAAGCATGTCCAAAAAACTGCTACCTGTTACCTAAAATTGAAAGGTGATATCAGGATACGAAGTCCTAGCGTTCTTGGATACGTAAAAAGGATATCTCCAGATACTGATGAATCCATAGGATGCGGAAAGACAACTTTCATATCAAGCTTTAGAGTTTTTTTCCACGTGAAGATGCCATTTGGCCTAAAGAAACCTAGTGCGACGTATAAAAAAGTAATTGACAAAGAATTTTGCAATCAAATAGAATGGAACATTGAAGCATAAGTTGATGAAATGGTGATCAAAAGAAAAAGGGTGTGTCAGCTCGCACAAGACTTGAAAGAAACATCTTGATACATTAAGCGTAACTAGCATGGAACTGAATCCCAATAAATGCTTTTTTGGAGTGAGCGCAGGAAATATTTTGGGGTACAAGGCCTCCTCAAAAGGAATTGAGGCTAACACGGAGAAGATACAAGCAATAGTTAATCTCCCTCAACCGTGAACAGTCAAAGAGGTGCAAGTGTTGATGGGATCCCTAACATCACTTAGCAAGTTTGTCTCGAAAGCTGGAAAAAAATTTCCCCAAGGTTCGACATTCTCAAAAGGGTTAAGAAGTTTAGTTGGAATAAGAAAAGTCATAAAGCGTATGAATCGTTGAAAAAACAGCTCCAAGCGTTACTAACGCTAAAGGCACCAATGCGAGGTGAGACTCTATACTTATATCTGGCTATTTCAAGCAAAGAACTAAGTTTGGTCTTAGTACGTCAAGAAGGAAAAAATCAAGTACATGTATACTTCATCAGTGGGATACTGTAAAGTGCAGAAATGGTGTACTTACCAATCGAAAGATTAACTCTATCATTAGTCCACTCAGCAAGGAGACTGCAAAACTATTTTCAAAGCCATAACATAATTTTGTAGGCTGACCACCCAATCAAGAATGTCTTGAGCAAGCCAAAATTATCCGCCAGAATGACGAAATGGGAACTTGAATTAGGACAGTACGAGATCTATTTTTAGCCGCGTACTGCAATCATGGCGCAAGTCTTAGCATAATTCATCACAAAAATGATGTACATAGACGCAAAAGGGGTGAATACGCAATAAAAAACCATCTCAGAATAGAGAAAGGAAAATCAAAATGGACAAACTTGGCATGGAAATTGTTAGTTGATGGGCTTTCTAGCAAAGAAGGCTGTGGTGCAGGATTGGATTGGTAAACCCAGATGGGGGAGAACATAGATACTTACTTTGTTTTAATTTCCCACTAACAAACAACGAAGCTAAATACGAAGCACTAATAAGTGGGTTGAACCTTAAAATCAGGATAAAGGTTAAAAGCATCAAGTGCTTTATCAATTCATAGATAGTGGCAAGTTTGTAGAGATTACAAGTTGTGGGATGAGCAGTTGATAAAGTATTTAGGGAGAGTTCTCCAAATTATGGGTCTTCTTGAATACTTTGACATTCAACACGTACCAAGGAGCAAAAATACCAAGGCAGATGCCTTAAGCAAGCTGGTGACAGCTGGCTTCGCTAAGTTGCTGGGAAAGAATGATGTGAATGTAGAGGTCACACCAGTCACAAGTAAGGCCACAGCAATTATGTCAATGGTCTAGATGGGAGAAACAAACTAGATGATTCCATTCAGAGACTACTTAGAAACGAGAAAATTGCCAGCGGATAGAATAAAGGCTTGAAAGATGGAATTAAGATCGCACAATTACGTTTACGAGGGGGGAATCTTATAGAAAAAAGTTTCTTATCTCCATGGATAAAGTGTGTGGGACCAACACAAGCAAATAAAATCATGAAATAAGTTCATGTGGTAATATGTGAGAGAAATCAAGGATCACAATCAATCACGAAGAAAATAATCCTAACAGGGTATTATTGGCTAACAATGTTTAACTATACACACAACTTCATGCTAAAGTGCAAATGTTGCCAAATTAATGCATCGCTATCGCATAAACCACAGTCTACTCTAACATTGAAAATATTCATGTTTTCACATATTTTCACATATTTAATGAGTTTATCAGTGAGTTTCCTATTGGGGACTCAGCAGAATTACCTTTGTGGGTA
>JAULKM010000012.1:14160837-14174246 GCA_032355605.1 Rubia tinctorum | reverse complement strand
CAATGTTTGCCGTCATTTTGCTATGATATTTCATGTGGACAGTTCACTGACAAATACATCGGTCACTGCTTCACTTGGTGGTCCTCCTCTTCCACCTGGCTCCAGTGCTAGTTCAAAAGTAAAAACTTATGCACCTTCTAACTTAAAAGAGCTGGACCCCTTGATCTTCTTAGATGCTTTGGTAGATGTACTGGGAAATGAAAATAGACTACATGCTAAGGCTGCTTTAGATGCTCTAAATGTTTTTGCAGAGACTCTTCTGTTTCTTGCTCGCTCAAAGCATTCTGATGTTCTGACCTCCAGAGGTGGTCCGGGTACACCTATGGTCGTATCTAGTCCTTCAACGAGTCCTGTATACTCACCACCTCCCAGTGTCCGTGTCCCTGTTTTTGAGCAACTTTTACCTCGGCTTTTACATTGTTGCTATGGAAGTACTTGGCAGTCTCAAATAGGAGGAGTTATGGGGATCGGAGCCATGGTTGGAAAAGTTACAGTTGAGATTTTGTGCCATTTCCAAGTGAAGATTGTTCGGGGTCTAGTTTATGTTCTTAAAAGACTTCCGATTTATGCTTCAAAAGAGCAGGAAGAAACAAGTCAGGTTCTAACTCAAATCCTTCGTGTGGTGAACAATGTTGATGAGGCAAACAGTGAAGCACGCCGGCAAAGTTTCCGAGGAGTTGTTGAATACCTTGCAACGGAGTTGTTCAATGCAAATTCATCTGTTAATGTGAGAAAAATTGTGCAGTCTTGTTTGGCCCTTTTGGCAAGTCGGACAGGAAGTGAGGTTTCTGAATTACTTGAACCTTTGTATCAACCTTTGCTGCAGCCTCTTATAATGCGACCACTCCGCTCTAAAACTGTTGATCAACAGGTATTTTCTTAGGTTAGCATGTATGGTTGTTTTCATCATATTTTTCTCTGTATAACCATGACATTTAATCTCTTCTTTGGTTCCTAGGTGGGTACTGTCACCGCTTTGAATTTCTGCCTAGCTTTGAGGCCTCCTCTTCTTAAATTGACTCAAGAATTAGTCAATTTCCTGCAAGAGGCTTTGCAAATAGCTGAATCTGATGATAACGTTTGGGTTGTCAAATTTATGAATCCAAAGGTTGCTTCTTCATTGAATAAGCTACGCACATCTTGCATTGAACTTTTGTGCACTGCTATGGCATGGGCGGACTTTAAAGCGCAGAATCATTCGGAATTGCGTGCCAAAATCATTTCCATGTTTTTCAAATCATTAACCAGTAGAAACACTGAAATTGTTGCTGTTGCTAAGGAAGGTCTAAGACAGGTTGGCTGTGCTTTCTTGTTTATCGCTTTCCTCATTTTAATTTCTATCTTAATCCCATTTGATTGTGATGAACAATTTTAAGCTAGAGCTTATTGGTATAATAGTAATTAGGCTGAATCTCTCTTTTGAGGCTTGTAGAATGTGTCCTAGTAGAGTCTATTTCAATCTGATCACATTGTTTCTGTGTGGGGTTGGGGATTATCCATTTGCTTTGTAAGGCACGGTCTATGGGCTTGATTAATTGTGGGCTAGAACCCTGTGCTGAAGCCCTGATTTAGAGCGTGTTCTTCACACTCAATTATAAATTGTTACTTCCCGCTGTAGAATTGAGTAGTCCCTTTCTCTCCATTGCTTTCAGTACAGTCACTCCCAAAGCTTCACAGTGGTGGAAAAATAAACCAGACATGTGATCATAATACTCAGCTTTGCTCTGATATTCAAGCTAAGGAATACAGTCTTTTGTAAAGTTGCTTTGCATATGTGTGCTGATACAGTTCTAACTTTTATATTCCTTAAAGGGAATTGAGTAACTAATGAATATTTAATTTTGTCATCATTAATTACCTGGCTTTGGAGTGTATATTTAACTGTTTATGTTGCAACATTATGATAGTTAGTGAATTTGAGGTCACTTGTTAAGTGCTGATTTACCTTCCCCCTCCCTCTTTTTCTTGTGTGCATCACACTGTTAGGTTATACTTCAGCAAAGAATGCCTAAAGAACTTCTGCAAAGCAGCTTGAGGCCTATCTTGGTTAATTTGGCACACACAAAAAATCTGAGCATGCCTCTTTTGCAAGGACTGGCCCGCCTGCTTGAGCTTTTATCCAACTGGTTCAATGTTACTTTAGGAGGCAAACTCTTGGAACATCTCAAAAAGTGGTTGGAGCCCGAAAAACTTGTGCAGGCCCAGAAGGCTTGGAAGGCTGGTGAAGAACCGAAAGTAGCTGCTGGCAAGTTATCTAATATTATTTCTTCATTCCAGACGAATTTTGATTCTTCTTTGAATCCCTTCTTTCTGATGTGGATTTTTATGTATTTTATTGCAGCAATTATTGAACTTTTTCACCTGCTCCCATCCGCTGCTGGAAAATTCCTTGATGAGCTTGTGACTTTGACCATTGATTTGGAGGCTGCCCTTCCAGCTGGCCAATATTACAGTGAGATTAACAGTCCTTATCGTCTTCCACTCACTAAATTTTTGAACCGATACCCTGCTGCAGCTGTTGATTATTTTCTTGCTCGTTTGCGTCAGCCTAAGTACTTTCGGCGGTAAGATTGATCACACTTTTTTTCTTTTTCTATTCTTGGTTGAGATATACATCACTGTTTTTATGACTGTAGTTTATTCTTTTCTGTTTGGTTATAGCTATTGTAATCATTGCTAATTTATGGTTTTCTTTAGGTTCATGTATATTATTCGCTCTGATGCCGGCCAACCTTTGAGAGAAGAACTTGCAAAGTCGCCAGATAAGATAATAGCTAGTGCATTTCCTGAATTTTTACCGAAGTCTGAACCATCAACAGCCCAGGGCTCTTTTAACAACTCCAGTGTGTTGGGGGGTGATGAAGGAATTATCAGTCAACCTGAGAGTTCAGTTCCAGCTCCTACCAGTGCTGGTGCAACAACAGATGCCTACTTTCAGGGTCTTGCTTTAGTCAAGACTTTGGTCAAGCTGATGCCCAGCTGGTTGCAGAGTAATCGGGTTGTTTTTGACACAATGGTTCTACTCTGGAAATCACCTGCAAGAATCAACCGATTGCAAAACGAGCAGGAATTAAATTTGGTACAAGTAAGCTTGCTTCCAGTTCAAAGCTGACCTCAAAATAAAAAATCGTGCACAACTCTAGGTTTATGTATGTGCATTGAAAGAGTGTAACTATATAGTCTTCAGAACCAAACCACTTTACAATTTGTGGAAACTTTGTTTGCTGATAGCTTATGCACTTTATAAAAAAAACTGTAAGCCTTTTTGCAGTATGTTATTCCTGAGCCCGTGTTAACAAATTATGCTATTTTTTGTTGTTTTGTAAGCCTCTTGACAACTTGTCCAAGTGTTCTTTGTGACTGCTTTGCTGTGAATGTCTTAAATAAAGGTTTAGTGGAGACAGTAACAAATTTGGGGATCTGTCCATGGCAGTGCTATGTAAAGCTCTAAATAAACCATCCCTAAGTTGTCAAACTTTCTCAATTTAGAAATAGGTTTATCTCTGACTTTCAGGGCTTCTGTTTTTAAGTTTTAATTAGATAGTTTTCTTTTAATATGGAATCTTGAGGTTATTCGTTAATGATTTGGTTGCTTTTTCTACCATATACAAGTTCTTATTTTTCTATTTAGTTTCTTCATCTACATCTTGTTGCGTTCGTGGAGGGGAGAGGGTTTGAGTTTTCTCCATTAATGGTTATAAGTAACGATATGGTACAGAGTGTACCCAGTCATCCATACTGACATGATACTTGTGCTGCAGGTTAAAGAAAGCAAATGGCTGGTCAAATGCTTTCTCAATTACTTAAGAAATGATAAGAATGAAGTCAATGTTCTGTTTGATATCCTGTCGATCTTTCTTTTCCGCACTCGCATAGACTTTACGTTCCTTAAGGAGTTCTATATCATTGAGGTCAGTTCTCAAGTGCTTGGGTTCAGATATTGTTGCTTGGTTTTTGGTTCTGTTCTATATTTCAGTTGCTTGCAATGTGCATTTAGTTAACCAAGTATCTTTATACTTCAGGTTGCTGAGGGTTATCCACCAAACATGAAGAAAACATTGCTACTGCATTTTCTTAATCTCTTCCAGTCCAAACAACTTGCTCATGATCATTTGGTAGTTGTAATGCAAATGCTTATTCTTCCCATGTTAGCTCATTCTTTCCAAAATGGCCAAACCTGGGAAGTTGTTGACACTGTTATAGTGAAGACAATTGTTGACAAGTTGCTTGACCCTCCTGAAGAGGTAAATCACCTGTAATTATGTTCCATTTGTTTTCTTAAAATCATTATTCTTTTATAAACTAAACACTAAATTTTATCCTTATTCTGCAGGTGTCCGTTGATTATGACGAACCCTTGAGAATAGAGCTTCTGCAACTTGCTACCTTACTTCTCAAGTATCTTCAAGCTGACCTGGTTCATCATAGGAAGGAGCTCATCAAATTTGGGTGGAACCACCTGAAACGTGAAGATAGTGCTAGTAAGCAGTGGGCATTTGTGAATGTCTGCCATTTCTTAGAAGCATATCAAGCTCCAGAGAAAATCATACTGCAGGTAGCTTTTCACTGGATCAGAGATTGTCCAAGAGCTTTATTCTTTACTTGTCATGCACGGGTTTGTTTAGTTATGGGGTTTTTGTCCATAAATTGTCCCACACGCCACCAAAAAAACTGGTTTGATTTATGCATGGTCTTAATTTATTTATTTTTTGACCATGTGAATTAGGCAACATTCTAAAGTTAAGGCTTGAAAAAGCAACTTGTTTATATTTTTCAATATATATGTTTTATGACACTGATGTTTGGAGTCATGATCTGCTCCTTTCCTTTGTAGTGATATGTTCGTGAGTTCACTCAATCCGTTTATGTTTCGTCAACCATTCGTACTTTGACTTTTTGATGATAAAAAACCCCAGTCTTTCTTTAGGAATGAATTTCCTTGGATTGCTTCTACCGTAATTTAGTTTCCTCTGAACCTTACAAAAGGCTGAGAATATTTTGCGACTGCAGGTATTTGTTGCTCTTCTGAGAACTTGCCAGCCAGAAAACAAAATGTTGGTAAAACAAGCTCTTGATATATTGATGCCAGCTCTTCCTCGAAGGTTGCCTCTTGGTGACTCTCGAATGCCTATTTGGATACGCTATACTAAGAAGATTCTGGTGGAGGAAGGTCACTCAATACCTAATCTGATTCACATTTTCCAGCTCATTGTTCGCCATTCAGATTTGTTTTATAGCTGCAGAGCTCAATTTGTTCCTCAAATGGTTAATTCTCTTAGTCGCCTTGGTTTGCCATATAATACTTCTGTTGAGAACAGGCGTCTTGCCATTGATCTTGCTGGGTTGGTTGTGAATTGGGAGAAGCAAAGGCAAAATGAGATGAAAACTGCTGCTAGTTCTGGCAACATTGGTCCATCTAGCGATGCTTTAATTCCTGTCTCTACTACTGGTGATCCTACTCATGCTCTTGATGGGTCTACTTTTCCTGAAGATTCAAATAAACGAATCAAGGTTGAGCCCGGTCTTCAATCCCTTGGTGTCATGTCTCCTGGTGGTGTCTCTTCGATACCCAATATTGAAACACCAGGATCCTCTGGGCAACCTGATGAAGAATTCAAGCCAAATGCAGCAATGGAGGAAATGATAATTAATTTTCTCATCAGAGTAAGGCTTCTTGTCTAATTTATTTTGTATTAAACATAGGAAGCTTACACTTATATATTTCGTCTCAATGACGCAGAGTTTGTGGTTCATCCCTTAAGTCTCATAAAACGATTAACCTTGACCTTTCTTGACATTCGAAACACAATAGTTACGTAGTATTAAATAGTGCAACATGCTTAGACTGCGTTTTGTGTCCAGGAATGTGATTAAATCTAGTAGGCAATTCATAACCTTTCATACGTTCTTATGTTTGGCTCACTTTAACTCTGTATGATTAGGTAGCACTGGTGATAGAGCCAAAGGAAAAAGAATCAAGCCTTATGTATAAACAAGCTTTGGAGCTATTATCACAAGCACTTGACGTGTGGCCAAATGCGAATGTCAAGTTCAATTACTTGGAGAAGTTGCTAAGTAGTATTCCACCTTCTCAGTCAAAAGATCCATCAACAGCTCTTGCTCAGGGCCTGGATGTGATGAATAAGGTTTTGGAGAAACAACCACATTTGTTCATTCGGAATAACATCTACCAGATTTCTCAAGTATGTGGCTATCACGAATCCTTTTCTATTATTGTGTGCTACTTGCAATGTTTTTTGACCTTTTCTTTTTGTTGGTATGAACTTTTTGACAGATCTTAGAACCATGTTTCAAGTATAAGATGCTAGATGCTGGTAAGTCATTGAGCTCCCTTTTGAAAATGGTGTCTGCTGCTTTTCCTCCAGAAGCTGCCAGTACCCCTCAGGATGTTAGGGTGCTATACCAGAAGGTAGAGGAGCTTGTTCAGAAACATCTTGCTGCCATTGCAGCCCCTCAAACTTCTGGGGAAGATATCTCTGCTAGTATGATTAGCTTTGTTCTCTACATCATTAAAACTTTAGCAGAGATGCAGAAAACCTTTATGGACCCTTCAAATCTTGTTCGTGTACTTCAGCGGCTGGCACGAGATATGGTAACATCCAGTGGTTCTTATGTCAGACAAGTAAGTGTCGTCTTATTCACATTTGATGCATGTGCATCAATTGTTTTTGCAATCATTGATTTAGCTTCTTATGTTTGTGAATTATTTCTCTTTGAAGTATGGATTTTATCATAATATTGAATTTTTAAGCATAAAAAAGGTATCCAATAAACATTGATCCCCATTAAAATGACCCCAGAAGTGATCTACCAGTAAAGTAAATGCATACAGAAAGCACGGCCTTTGTCTAGGCCATTGTTTGTTGATTTTAAATAATCAACCTAGATTTCACTTCAATAAGCTCTTGCGATTCTTATGTTGGTTTTAATAAATAATCAACAATTTTTTTGGAGAGATTGTGGGGATTTATTTTGGCTTATTGAAGTGAAATTCTTTGGAAACTGCTGGTATCTATCTTTACTTCAGGCTACCCATTGGTTGAAAACGGAACCGGAAACTTAAAGAAGTATTAGGAAAGACAGGCAAGCAGTAGCCCTATTTAGGTTTAAATCCTTGGAAGTGTTCAGATCATGTTCTGCTTCATTCTTCTCTCTGGCTGTATGTTATGGACGTAGTTAGCTGAGGGACGTGTCTTGTTTGCCATTATGATTATGTATTTGAAAAATTGCCTCTCCCTCCCACACTCCTTCCCAAATTTGTCACACTCTCTTGGATTGTAAAAGTTGTGGTGTACAATATTGTTGAACTTTTGCTCCATGGGATAGTGGTGTTCAGAACTAGCATACTGTTTTTACGTTGTTTTTAATGTATTTTAATATTTAAAATTAGATCTATAAAAATTGTATTTTGTATGTTGAGGCATGGTTTTCTTTCTCTTGGATGCTTCCTTAATTTTAATTCACATTTCTTCTTAATCGATTTTCTCTGGTGCTCATCTCATGGATTTCTAGGGTCAGAAATCTGATACAGACTCTGCAGTTAATTCATCCCGTCAAGGCACGGATGTTGGAATTGTTATTGCCAATCTTATTTCTGTGCTGAAATTGATAAGTGAACGGGTGATGCTTATTCCAGAATGCAAGCGAACTGTGACTCAGATTCTGTATTCCTTGCTCTCTGAAAAGGGAACTGATCCTTCTGTGCTAATGTGTATATTGGATGTGGCAAAAGGATGGATAGAGGATGATTTTGCCAAACCTGGGATGCCTTCAACATCTAGTAGTTTTCTGGCATCTAAGGAAGTGGTCTCCATTCTTCAGAAACTTTCTCAGGTTGACAAGCAGAACTTTTCGACCAGTAACGTTGAAGAATGGGACCGGAAATACCTTGAACTTCTTTATGGTCTTTGCGGGGATTCTAATAAGTCAGTTTTCTTCAATATTCTTTTAGGACATAAATAAATCCCCAACTCTTCTTTTTAATGCTTTGTTGGATACTAATACTTTAATATTTGACTTTCAGATACTCTCTTTCACTACGTCAAGAAGTGTTCCAGAAAGTGGAGAGGCAATTTTTGCTTGGTTTACGTGCAAAAGATCCTGAAAGGAGGATGAAGTTTTTCTCTCTTTATCACGAGTCTCTTGGGAAAACATTATTTATGAGGCTACAGTACATCATCCAAATTCAGGACTGGGAAGCATTGAGTGATGTCTTCTGGCTCAAACAGGGTCTTGATCTCCTTTTAGCTATTTTAGTCGAGGATAAACTGATCACTTTGGCTCCAAACTCAGCCAAAGTTCCCCCACTCTTGATTTCATGTAGTGTTTCTGATGGTTTGGGGGCCCAACCAATGATAACTGATTTACCAGAAGGTGCAGACGAGGCCCCTCTTACATTTAATAGCCTCGTACTGAAAGAGTCACGCTTTCTAATTGATATGAGCAAGCTTCAGGTAATAATATCTTCATGAGATTCTCTTTATCTTGAAAGCTTAGCTTCCAATATTTGGTTGAAATTTTAATTGTCCACATGAAAGCATGCAGCAAAGTCATTTTCTGTTGGATGAGTTGTTTACGCCCTATTTTCACTGCTTCCCCCAACCCACCCCTATCACACACACATGTGCACGTGCACACACAGTTTGGGTCTATTGATATTTATAATTTTATTTACGATGTGGTAACGTATAATACCTATTGTGATGCTGAGGCATGTAGGGCCAGATGCATTTGGCAGCATGATGGCTGTGTCTCCATTCTCTTTATTGTAACCATAGCTGCATCATCATTCTTGAATGATGTTCAAGATCATTTTTCTGTAAGCAATGTTTCTCATGATAAACCTTGTTGTAGGTGTCTGACCTTATCATCCCACTAAGAGAGCTAGCTCATGCAGATGCCAATGTTGCATATCTTTTGTGGGTGTTGGTGTTTCCTATTGTCTGGGTTACCTTACAGAAAGAAGAACAAGTAGCACTTGCTAAGCCAATGATAAATCTGCTGTCCAAAGACTATCACAAGAAACAGCAGTCACATCGGCCAAATGTTGTGCAAGCGCTTTTAGAAGGACTCCAGTTAAGCCATCCTCAACCTCGTATGCCTAGTGAACTTATTAAATATATTGGCAAGACTTACAATGCGTGGCACATTGCACTGGCTCTCCTGGAAAGTCATGTAATGCTGTTCTTGAATGATACAAAGTGCTCTGAGTCTCTAGCTGAGCTTTATCGTTTGCTCAACGAGGAAGACATGAGGTGTGGTCTGTGGAAAAAGAGGTCTGTTACTGCAGAAACTAGGTCTGGTCTTTCACTTGTTCAACATGGTTACTGGCAGAGGGCTCAAAATCTGTTTTATCAGGCCATGGCTAAAGCAACTCAAGGCACTTACAACAATAATGTACCTAAAGCTGAGATGTGCCTTTGGGAAGAGCAGTGGTTGTGTTGTGCTAGCCAACTGAGTCTTTGGGATGTGCTGGTTGACTTTGGCAAACTTATCGAGAATTATGAGATATTGCTGGATAGTCTTTGGAAGCAGCCTGATTGGGCATATCTGAAAGATCAAGTTTTTCCTAAGGCTCAGGTTGAAGAAACCCCAAAACTTCGTATTATCCAGGCTTACTTTGCTCTTCATGAGAAGAATACAAGTGGTGTGGCTGAAGCTGAATGTATTGTGGGAAAAGGTGTTGATCTTGCTTTGGAACAATGGTGGCAACTACCAGAGATGTCTATTCATGCCAGAATTCCTTTATTGCAGCAATTCCAACAACTAGTTGAAGTTCAAGAATCAGCAAGAATTATAGTGGATATTGCCCAGGGGAACAAGCATGCTGGGAATTCTGTGGCTGGTGCACAAGGACAAGGTGCCCTCTATGCTGATCTTAAGGACATTCTGGAGACTTGGAGACTGAGAACACCAAATGAGTGGGATAGCATGTCTGTCTGGTACGACCTTCTTCAATGGAGGAATGAAATGTATAATGCAGTCATTGATGCCTTCAAGGATTTAAGCAACACAAATTCACAGCTGCATCACCTTGGTTACCGAGACAAGGCATGGAATGTCAACAAGCTTGCGCACATGGCTCGTAAGCAGGGATTGCAAGATGTTTGTGTTTCCATCCTGGATAAGATGTACGGGCATTCGACCATGGAAGTTCAGGTGATTAATTATGTACACATGAAGTTCTTATTCTGTCATCATTTTCTGTCCTGCATGGTTATAGGTGGGCAATGGGCATGAAGAAAGAATTTAGCATGTCCATCTTACAGGATTCTTTAATTTATGCTTGCAGGAGGCCTTTGTAAAAATTAGAGAACAAGCTAAGGCTTACTTGGAGATGAAGGGAGAGCTTACTAGTGGTCTGAATTTGATAAACAGCACAAACTTGGAGTATTTTCCAGTCAAACATAAAGCTGAAATATTTCGTCTTAAGGGAGATTTCTTGTTGAAACTGAACGACTGTGAAGGTGCCAACCTTGCGTATTCACATGCCATCAGCCTATTCAAGAACTTGCCTAAAGGGTGGATAAGCTGGGGAAGTTATTGTGATATGGTATGTGTATTTTTCCTTGGTCCATTAATCTTTATTTTGTTAATATTATGAGTTTAAACTGAAACTCTTTCCAGGCCTACAAAGAAACACATGAAGAGGTGTGGTTAGAATACGCTGTGAGCTGCTTTCTTCAAGGCATCAAATTTGGAATTCCTAATTCCAGAAGTCATCTGGCTCGTGTTCTGTATCTTCTGAGTTTCGACACTCCCAATGAACCAGTGGGAAAGGCATTGGATAAGTACTTGGAGCAGATACCACACTGGGTGTGGCTTTCTTGGATTCCCCAACTGTTACTTTCATTGCAAAGGGCTGAAGCTCCTCACTGCAAAGCTGTTTTATTAAAAGTTGCCACTGTGTTTCCTCAGGTAATTATTGAACTGAGTTGTTTTACATTCATGCAAGTAGAATTGCTATTTTAACACTCTTATCTATGCACTTCATGGCTAAAATTGTAGGCTTTATATTACTGGCTGCGCACGTATCTACTTGAGCGCCGAGATGTAGCTAGTAAATCTGAATACAGTAGAATGGCTATGGCTCAACAAAGAATGCAGCAAAGTATCACTCATGCTGGTGCACCAGGTTCTTCTGGCTTGGTTGATGGAAATACTAGAGCTGCTAGTCAAGTTGGTGGGCAATTGCCATCTGACAATCAGCTTCATCAGGGAACTCAATCTGGGGGGAGTGTTGGACCTCATGATGGCAATAGCTCTCAGATGCAAGAACCAGAGAGGTCAGCCGTTGAGGGAAACTTGCCTGGTGATCGCTTACATCAGGGTACATCATCAAATGAAGGAGGTCAGAATGCAATGAGGCGCAATGGTGGCATGGATTTAGTTGGTTCTGCCGCAAGTGCTTTTGATGCTGCTAAAGACATAATGGAGGCCCTCAGAAGTAAACACACTAATCTAGCTAATGAACTTGAGGTAAATACTCTGATCTAACTTGTTCACGATCATTACCTTCACAATGGTTTGCCGCTTGCATTTATTTGAAAATGTATCATAGGAACTATATCTTTTTTGTTTATTTTACAAAAAGAAGTTTTTTGCTATGGTTGGTCTCTTCTACTTGCCAGTGTGAGTTCGTGCATTGCTGTTGACCTCTACTCTTTACTTGCAGACTTTGCTAACAGAGATTGGCTCAAAGTTTGTTACTTTGCCCGAGGAAAGATTATTGGCAGTGGTTAACGCTTTGCTTCACCGTTGTTACAAGTATCCTACAGCGACCACTGGAGAAGTTCCGCAATCTCTAAAGAAAGAGCTTTCTGGTGTCTGTCGAGCCTGCTTTTCACTAGATGCTGTGAACAAGCACGTTGAGTTTGTTCGAGAATACAAGCAGGATTTTGAACGTGACCTTGATCCAGAAAGCACAACCACATTCCCTGCTACTCTTTCTGAATTGACTGAACGGCTAAAACACTGGAAAAATGTCCTACAGAGCAATGTTGAAGACCGGTTCGCGGCTGTTTTGAAGCTGGAAGAAGAAAGCAAGGTGTTGAGAGACTTTCATGTTGTTGATGTGGAAGTTCCAGGGCAGTATTTTACTGATCAGGTGTGTGTTAGTTCATTCTGGGCATTAATCTTGTTATTTCTTCTGATAAAATTTGAGGTGCATGGTTTTATGTCTGGTTTACATTCTAATGTCCCAATCTAAGTCAGGTTCTTGTCTCCATGCTTTATGTAGAAGTACTGTTTACACATTATCTTTATCTATTCTTTGTGTTTTTCAGGAGGTGACTCCTGATCATACAGTAAAGCTAGATAGGGTAGGGGCAGACATTCCAATAGTTAGAAGGCATGGAAGCAGCTTCAGACGGTTGACGCTTATGGGTTCTGACGGTTCCCACAGTCATTTTATAGTTCAGACATCATTAACTCCAAACGCTAGAAGTGATGAACGAATCTTGCAACTTTTCCGTGTTATGAACAAAATGTTTGATAAACATAAGGAGTCAAGGCGTCGCCACATAAGCATCCACACACCTATCATCATACCTGTTTGGTCACAGGTGAGTACAGTCTTAAAAAATTGCTGGAAAGTGTGTTCCAATTTTTTTAATATGCAATCATGGTTAGTTTAATTGTTCTCAATTTTCTGTTAGGGAGGACTCTTTTTTGAAATTCAGTTGAACTTCATTGTATCAGTTAGTGAGCTATAATATGGTGATAAGACTTTAAATTTTGATGCCCAAGCATGATGACAGTATCATTAGAGTACTATGCCTCCTTTTGTGCCTTGTATTTCCCTTAAGTTCCCATGGTATTGTTTTGAGTCTGTTGCTTTCCATTTGTTATCCTGCTACTAAAAATTTTAACTTTCTAACTGATGATACAAAACCCGATTTACTTTCTGACATAAAGTATTCCAATTGTTTTTTCCCCATCTAGGTCCGCATGGTAGAGGATGATTTGATGTATAGCACCTTCCTCGAGGTTTATGAAAACCATTGTGCAAGGCATAATCGGGAGGCAGACCACCCCATTACTTATTTCAAGGAGCAACTGAACCAAGCCATAACGGGACAGATATCCCCTGAAGCTGTAGTTGATCTTCGCCTTCAAGCTTATAATGACATTTCAAAAATTCATGTGGGCGACAGCATATTCTCACAATACATGTACAAGACTCTGCTGAATGGGAATCACTTGTGGGCTTTCAAAAAGCAATTTGCTGTCCAGTTGGCGCTCTCGAGTTTTATGTCCTTCATGCTACAAATTGGAGGAAGGTCCCCGAACAAGATATTGTTTGCTAAAAACACAGGGAAAATATTTCAGACTGATTTTCACCCTGCCTATGATGTGAACGGCATGATTGAATTTAATGAACCTGTACC
>JAULKM010000012.1:14102512-14128920 GCA_032355605.1 Rubia tinctorum | reverse complement strand
TCCCATCAACACTTCCACATCAGCTTGCATAAAAAACCGATCCAAAAGCAAGTGTGCCATTTTCTCCGGGACGGAGGGAGTATTATTTTATGAAGATTGCATCTAACTTGTTTAACTTTATTATTACAACAATAATATTAGTTAGATCATTAGTTAGAATTCGTTTCTGATTTAAATTGAACTAAATAAAATTAAACTAAAATAAATAATAAGATAAAATAAATTTTAATTTCATTAAATTGATTTGAGCTAACTCTTTCAAACTAAATTTAGTTGAATCAATTCAAGTGTAGTTAAATTAAATGGGAAAATGCCATTCCTATATTTGAGTAAAAAATGTACTAACTCCATATTAATTCAAGTGTAAGTAATAATGAATAACCCTCAATGAATGCCTTTAAAATACGCATATAAAACATAATGATTCTCCCATTCATCTAATGTATTATTGTGATCATTGCATGTAATATCATATAAATGCTTAAATATGACATACTCCTAGTATGCATTAAACCTAGTACAATTTTTTGTGAGCTTATACGTTGAAAATGTAAAACTATTTATAATGGGAACAATAAACTCTTCCACGTTTATTGGAAAAAAAATGTTTTTTTGAGACTAATTTTCCAAGAAAGTGTTCGCGTAAAAGAAAATTGTAAGTTAACTTTTAAAAAAGGGAAAGAAAAAAAAAACACGAACTTTGACCTTTTGAGTTGCAGCCAATACAAAATCAGATCATTTGTCCGAAAAACTCCGCTATACAAAAAAGCGAAAAACGAAACAATTTTTTTTTTTGACAACCACCCTGGCCAACCCCGTCTCTCTCTCCTCCTCCCTCCTCCACTTTCTCTCTCTAAAAGTCTCATTTGCCCATCGTCACCACCACCGCACCTCCCCATCTCCTTCTCCCCTGTTTCCTGCAACCAACCTTTCATTGTACAAATGGCTCTATAGCCTGCATAACACATTTCTCCCCTTCATATTTACATCAAAATACACATTTTCTTCATCCACAATCCAATAATCACTGATCCTCGTCAACATATTCATTGAATTCGTTAGCAATTTGTGTGATTATTGATAGCTCCGAATTGGGTTCTAATAAATTACCATGGGCAGCTGTTTTTCGACCACCAAGGTGAGTGGTTCCAACAGCGCTACCCCGTCCACCACCACCGCCGCTGGCGGGAGCACCGTGCCGCAGAGCAGGGAGTGTTTAACGAAGCCTTCCAGCTCTAAAGTACCTGGGCTGCATTTTAAGGGGAAGGGAGCGAATGAGAGCCACGCGCCGGCGAGGAATTCGGAGCACGGGAAAAGGGCTCCGTCCAAGCGGCAGAGTGGGGTGATCCCATGGGGGAAAAGAACTGATTTTGGGTATGATAAGGATTTCGATAGGAGGTATAATATTGGGAAGCTCTTGGGCCACGGTCAATTCGGGTATACCTATGTTGCCACCGATAAGTCTAATGGGGATCGTGTGGCTGTTAAGAGAATTGATAAGAATAAGGTAGAGAATTCATTTTATCCCAGAAAAAATGGATCATTTTACTTTTTTTTGTTTTGATTTATTTTTTGGTGTACTCTGTTGGTTATCTGAGATGGGTTTTCCCTGATTTGCTGGATGAGGTTGAGAAAAGGTGTTTTTGGAAATCAGAGTTTATAAATTCTTGGTTATGAGGAATAGGGAGAGCATAAAGTGAGCTAAGATTCAATCTACTCTCTCTGTTCCACGCAAGGAATCATGTTTCTCAGCTTGATCATATCTTACAAATTAATGCTCTGTGTTTCTTAAATTTGTGCTTAATTTAATTTAAAAAGATAAAAAATGATCAAAGAGTAGTACCTTTCACTCGAATGAATAAAATTAGAAAGCTGTGCATTGGAGAGATATGGAGTAACTCTCTGTTTCTGTTTGGCTTGCTGGTGGTCCAGCTATAGCTATGTTGCTGTTAAGCTATATGGTCCTGATGCTCATTAAGTATAAGAAGCATATTTTCAAATCTAGGTAGTTCTTGCTTCATTTACAAAGAGTTAATCCTGGTTCAGGGAGACAGATATAAGGCGATTCATTAACCGGAACGATGCTTGATTATTGCTTGGAAAATATACTTTGGTGCTTCTTGTTGGCCGGCCTTGAGATATGAACTGGTCTGCCGGGGCTTGATTTGATTAAAAGTGCGAATGTGGTCATTTTAGATGAATTTCTTTATGATACAGGATATGCATGTCAACATTTGGTTTGGCCCATGTATACAGACTCTTTTTACTTTATTTTGAAAGATATTTGTTGATGTTCTATAGATGATTCTTCCAATCGCTGTTGAGGATGTCAAACGAGAAGTGAAGATACTGAAAGCTTTGGCTGGGCACGAGAATGTGGTGCAGTTCTATAATGCCTTTGAAGATGACTCTTACGTGTATATAGTGATGGAGTAAGTTGTGCATATCCTCTTTGTTTTTCCAATTAGCCGTGTCAGTCTATCAGAGATGCTAAAATGTGGCCGGTTTTCCATCACAGATTATGTGAAGGTGGAGAGTTGCTGGATCGTATCTTGGCCAAGTAAGGCTTCTAGATTAATGAACATACACAGATTGGAAGTACTGCTTGTTGATATACAAAATATATTCTTAAATAGGACCATGTCGATGTAAGGCTAACCAAATATTTACTCTTAACAGAAAGGATAGCCGGTACACTGAGAAAGATGCTGCAATTGTAGTACGTCAGATGCTAAAAGTTTCCGCGGAATGTCATTTACACGGTTTGGTTCACCGTGATATGAAGCCAGAGGTATGTGAAGTTGTATGACATTTGGGTGTCATTGTATTTTGCCTATTTCCTCATGTTACTTATTCATCTTCGTCCTTTCAGAATTTCCTTTTCAAGGCACCAAAGGATGATTCTTCATTAAAGGCTACAGATTTCGGCCTTTCAGACTTCATCAAACCAGGTGATTCTGTGTTCTTATTTGCACTTTCTTCCTTGTTTGGACTTCAAGTGAACATTTGAATTGTTCTACTTTGCTCATGTGGATGCATTCTTTTGTCCTAGTTTCTTCTGTTTTTGATCAAACTGTAGTAGTCGAATTTTCTGACATTGCTGTAGCTACTTTTGAGAATCTGAGCATTTATTTTGTAATCTTGGTAGCTAGATAACTTGCTTTTGGGAATTGGGAAGTACTTCGAATCATGACAGTACTTTTGTATGTTGATCATTTAATTCTTGAACACCCTATCTGTTTTTTTAATACGAGTTTTTTCTAAATAAAAAAAGCTCCCTTCAGTATGAGCCGGTGTTATATGGAAAATAAAGTCTTGGTTAAGTATTTTTCTCTTGTAATCTGAAATATATAATATGGTGCAGGGAAGAGATTTCAAGATATCGTTGGTAGTGCATATTATGTCGCTCCTGAGGTATTAAAGCGGAGATCAGGTCCTGAATCAGATGTGTGGAGCATTGGTGTTATCACGTACATTCTACTCTGTGGGCGGCGCCCCTTTTGGGACAAAACTGAGGATGGCATATTTAAGGAGGTAAGGATGCTGGAAAACTTTATTTTCCTTTCTGAGAAGTTGAAAAAAACATTGTACTCTCAGAAGATAGCGGTCTTGCTCTTAGTGTTTTTTCCCTCACTTTTCTAGTGTCTCTTATGCTCCGATCCAGTACCATGATTATTCCATGTCTTATAATCATTTACTGTTCATTGGTTGCGTAAGGAGCTTTCACGCTGATGCCTTGGCACAATATATAGACTTGTTTCTATGTGGTGTGTGACTGTAGGTTCTAATACTTTCAGGTTCTCAGGAATAAACCTGATTTTCGTCGTAAACCATGGCCAACCATCAGCGTGAGCGCCAAAGATTTTGTAAAGAAATTACTGGTGAAGGATCCTCGTGCGAGACTTACTGCTGCTCAAGCCTTATGTATGCACCATTTATTACCATTCCTCGTGTATCCTTTTTTACCAAAAGGAGACACTAATTCTTTCATTCAACTTTTGCAGCACATCCGTGGGTCCGAGAAGGAGGTAATGCATCAGAGATTCCACTAGATATCTCTGTTCTCTTCAACATGCGACAATTTGTAAAGTACAGCCGATTAAAGCAGTTTGCACTGAGGGTAATTTTCTTCATGTTTCTTTTTGTTCGTGCCTGGGACTTCCATCATCCCCAGTGAGCATATTGATTTATGACTAATTTGAGCATCTTTTGCTTCTGGAAGGCTTTAGCTAGCACACTTGGTGAGGAGGAATTGGCTGACCTCCGTGATCAGTTTGATGCCATTGACGTTGACAAAAATGGAGTCATTAGTCTTGAAGAAATGAGACAGGTATTTTCCTTGCACGGGGAGATTGGGAACAAACTTATTGCACTTGAAAATTAACTTAGATTTATGGGTTTATGTACTGGACTAATTTTCTGTTCTGTTTGATGCAGGCCCTTGCCAAAGATCGACCTTGGAAGATGAAAGATTCTCGTGTTATTGAGATTCTTCAAGCGGTAAGTATATTGATGGTGTCTAACAGAACATTTAAAAGATAACAAGAACTTCTGCTTCATGTTCAAAATTGCAATGTCCTCTCTGATGCTGTCTGAAAATCTACCTTGTTTGCTCATCTCTGATCAGGTGGACACAAACTCCGACGGGCTAGTTGACTTCTCGGAATTCGTTGCAGCCACTCTCCACGTCCATCAACTGGAGGAGCATGACTCCGAAAAATGGCAGGAGAGGTCACAGTCTGCTTTTGAAAAATTCGACGTTGACAGAGATGGATATATAACACCAGAAGAACTTAAAATGGTTAGTGTTTGATGTTGCAATGTTATAATGGTATTTTTTTTCGTCGCGGGCTTCTGTAAAAAAACTTAGAAAGGTATGGTCACTAAGACGCGTTATCGTGTTGCAGCATGCTGGTTTAAGAGGTTCAGTTGACCCTCTGTTGGAAGAAGCGGACATCGACAAAGATGGAAGGATAAGCTTAATGGAGTTCCGGAGACTATTGAGAACCGCGAGTATGGAATCAGGGACGGTCACAGCCACAGCCACTAGCCCGAGTATACTTAGAGGAGGTCCACGGAAGGCATGAGTAGCGCTTTTTGGAGGTTCGTCTTTGGTAATTTTGCGGAGGAAATGGAGGCTGAGGGGATAAGTTTGGCCTTTTGGGGGGTTGAAGAAGGTGGTAAACCGTGAACAAGTGTGTTCAATGAAGGGGACAGACTTGTTTACATGTGTGTTGATGGGGTGGGTGGCTTTCTTTCTTGTACATTCTTTGTTAGCTTATGAATCCCTCTGGCTCTGATGCCAAAAGCAAAGAAAGATGTGATTTCTGCTCAGTTGTGGTGGTTGATTATATGTAATCAGTTGTATCAATATAAGATGTGGTTTTTGCTGGGATTTTTCAGTCTCAGTCCCGCACGTGTGTATCCAATCGTTTGCATGTAAAGTGCTTTTTCCTGTCCTAAACAAGAGTTTTACTTCTCATAACTCAATCAACATCCTTGTCTACTGTAAAATATCAACTGGATGTTCCCACTTCTAGGCCGGACATTCTCAACCAAATCACAGCTTCTCGAATGCAGCTGATGCCGTGTCTCTTGATCGTCCCTGTAAAACCAGCACATGTAACCGAGGCTTGCAGCCTCGATAGCTGAAGCTCGTGAGTGAATTAATAGCCATTCAGAAATGGAAGCCGCGTCGATTTCAAAAGTAGCAAACCAACTGAAACTCTTCAAGAATGTCACCCTGCTTACAAGGGGATGAATGAAGTGTTGAATCCTAGGATGAGATTGGCCCCAAAAGTATATATCCCCCAGACTCGCTGACAGAGAGTCACAAAATGCATTCAATTGGAGAAAATGCCAAGCAAAATTACTGTCAGGCTGCAATGAAGGAATGTGGGGTTTGCAACATTTCAACAATGCTGCTCGAAATGAAGAGCACGACTCGGATCAATTCATGATTTAGCGAGGAATCTTGGACCGTTTGATGAGCAAGATAACGAATTTGGGTGGCCTCATCATAAACCCGAGGGCATGAATTCAGAAACAGGAATCTGAGGAATTGCCTGGTTCATCAGCCTGATTAGATTCGGCTCACCAAATCCCTGATTATCATCCATTTTTTGCAGTGTATCCAACACTACATCAAACAGACAAGTACTGTCCGATGATTCACAGAACTGTCGCTGCAATATTTTCAGTGTGTCGCGGAATCGGGAGATTTCTTCGACCATCGCATACACCAATCTACGCTCGGCCCGAAGAATCAAATAGAAGTGGCGCAACTCTTCTGACATGTTGAACAAAATAGAAGATTGGTCTGGCGAAACATACCTTGCGTGAAGGGGGAGCTTTTCGAGGAGAGTTAACTCCAGCTTCAGAGCATCCGAACCGCGATAATCCTGGGAAACTAACTGCAGCTTGCTTGAGAGTGTTGTTGACTTTCCACCTCTTGCAAAATTACTTTCTTTGCAATTTTTGTCGGAACGACTAGCATTTGTCTCATTTTGGACTAGCATGTGTCTCATTTTGGACTAGCATCAATTAAACATTAGACGCGAGAATAATTGATATATGGGATATGGCACATCTTGGAGCATGATATTGGTTGTGTGCATTGAAATTGGTTGTTGATAGCCTCTGACACTTTGATTTCAGGAACTATATACGCACAAAAGGTTTTAAAAATTCACTGGATAATAGGGAGAAGTTATATAGTAGAGGGTGATTGGGATGTAATAAAGATGGTTTGGGACGAATAGAAATAGTGGCACTAATAACACGGCGATACTTGAAGTTATTATTGGATAATTGTTTGGGAAGTTAGTGGTGAATTTTACAATTTTAGTCCTTCTTCATTGTTTTTGTTTGATGTCGTTGAAGTGTGAAGGGTAAGCGGACGGAGCCAAAAAAGAGGGGTTGGCTAGGATGGCAGAATGACGGTGGTCATTTTTTTACTTTTGTTAAAATCAATGGGCCTGCATTTGCACACATGCAACATTTAACGTCTTCTTTTCTTTCTTTCTTTTTTTCTCATCCCAGTTCCCGTGGCTTTGAATTTTAATTTTTTTTTTTGTAAAATCACTTGTTAAATGTTGGCATTGTTTGTGGGTTATGTATTTTTCAATTTTCAACCAATCATAATTATCATTTTCAATTTCAAAATTTGTCATTTGCTTCTCTTGATTTGTCATAAAAATTACAAAGCTAAATTTTAAGATAAAAGGTGCATCCCTAGATTTCTAGGCGAGCACAATTTTCATTTCTACACTTTATTTCAAGAAGATTAAAATTATTAACTTACCATAACGCATTTGGATAGTAACATAGTTCATTCACATTAGGAAAACAGTGATGGGCGAGAGTAGTGTTGAGCAATAATCGTGCTAGAGTTATGAAACACAGAAAATAGAATCAGTTTGAAAGACAAAAAAGGCAAAAATGATCGACTCAGCTTCGCATATATTTTTAGAAAACTAAAATGATTATTTTCTAAATTGTATTTAAATAGAAATCATCGTCAAATTGCACAAGAAAAACAGTGATGAGCGATAACAGTGCTGGAGTTCCGGAACACGAAAAACATAATATATTAGAAAAGGAAAAGGGAAAATGCTTTACTTGCTTGTAAATTAATTTAAGGAACGATTGATTATGGTAAATAACTTAAATGACATGTTTTTAGGGCTAGTCAAAGGAAGATTGGCACAATGGATATGAACTGTTGAATGAAAGCCTAATTTCATTTATTTTATTCAAATGACAAATAATAAACGAAAAGTTGACATAAACAAATCCATGATTTTATGGATACTGATACTCGAAATCCATGTTTACAAAAGGAAAAATCATCACTGAAAACATTTTTTCCACCAAAGTCCAAAGAACATCCAAAACCTTCGGGTTGGGTCGTCGGGGATAGAAGGAAGAGAAGGAAGAGTTAGGAGTTTTATGGAGAGCGAGATGGTTGTGGGGTTTCCCAAGGGGAATTATGGTGATGATGACATTTGATTTGAGGAATAGTACAAGCACCAAAGGTAAAAAATAAAAGAAGGGGCACGAGTAATGGGAATAACTTATATAGTAGGGGTTATAGAGTATTTAAGACAGCTTGGGATGAATAGAGTCATGACAATGACAATGACAACAACACTGCCACTGCACAATGGCACTTGAAGTTGCGATTGAATTACTGTTTGGGGGAATCAATAGTACATTTGCAATTATAGTCATTCTTCATTGATTATTTTTATTTTCCCCCATATTTTCCAAGTGTTAAAGTAAAATGGATGTGTTTATTACCTTTTTCGAGTGCTAAAGTATGCCTGAACATCACTTCAATTTCAAAAATTAAAACTATTGACTTATTGGAACATGTTTGGATAGTAACATAGTCAATTCAAATTAGAGAAACTATAATGGGCGACAACAGTGTTGTGCGATAATGGTGCTAGAGTTATGGGAAAAGGAAAACAAAAATCAGTTTGAAAAAGGAAAAAATAAAATGATCAACTTGACTTTGCATAAAGTTCCAAAAACCTAAAATTAAAGTACCTAATTGTATTTGGATAACAATTATCGTCAATTCACACAAGAAAAATGGTGATGTGCGATAACTTACTGAAATCTAGGGATATGAAAAACGAAATCAGTTTAGAAGGGAAAATGAAGATGCTTGACCTGGCTTGAATTAATTCATCCAAGGAAACAACGGGGTGTGGTAAATAACTTAAACGACATTATTTTATCATTTGTCAGAGGAAGATTGGCACTATATATTCGAACTATTGAACTTAAGTCAACTTTCATTTTCACATAGCATAAAAGACAAATAATAATAGAGAAGTTTTCATCTGAAAATGGTTTTACAGATACTAATACTCAAACTTCATATTTTTATAAGGAAAAATCATCATTTTTCCCACCAAAGCCATAGAACATCCAAAACGTTCAGTGAATTTAGAATTTTTCTGGAACCTCCAATGACGATTCTCTGGAAAAACCATTCTTAATATCAAATGAATAAAAGGGTTTCTTGTCTATTTAAAAATACCCTGAGGGGCAATGAACTTTGAAGGCGTATTTTGGAGACAATGTAGTAAATGAACGGCAGAAAGAGGCGTCGATTAATTGAGCGGTGTCAATCACATTGCCATTGGAATCACCGCCGTGGTTGGAAATCAAGTTCAGTCGAGGAGAGCAGGAAGAGTTAGGGGTTTTATGGAGAGCAAGATATTTACAAGAATTTTCATGGGAAAATTTTGGTGATGATGACATTTGATTTGAACAATAGTAAAAACACAATAGGTAAAGAATAAAAGAAATAGCATTACCCAGTAGCGGGTTGTTGGAGTGTATTAAAGATGGTTTGGGGCGAATAGAATTGGTTGTTAGTGTTAGCAGCACTACCACTGCATGGTGGCGTTAGAAGTTATGATCAGGTGACCGTTTGAGGGAATCAATGGTTCATTTTGCAATTTCAAACCTTCTTCATTAATTTAGGTTTGTTTTTTTTCTCTTCCAAGTGTTGAAGTAAAAGGGTTGTGTATACTACCTTTTTCCGCGTGCTAAAGCATGCGTGAACATCACATAAATTTAAAGAAACATAAAATTATTAACTTACTAGAACACATTTGGATAGTAACAGAGTCAATTCACATGAGGAAAACGTTGATGAGTGATAACAATGTTGGGCGATAATGGTGTGATAGAGTTATGGAACAAGGAAACTGAAATCAATTTGAAAAGGAAAAAAATGAATGATCAACTTCACTTATCTGATCAAAGGAAATGATGCGTTTAGTAAATACCTTAAACGATATTGGTTTACAACTTGCCAAAGGAAGACTGGCACAACATATTCAATCTGTTGAATGAAAGTATATTTTCATTTTCACTTTACAGGTAAGACAAATAATAAAAGAAAAGTTGCAACGTACCAATCCATGGCTTTACAAATATTAATACGCGAACTACATTTTAAAAGGAAAATCATCGTTCTCAAGGTATGTTCCGCTTCCGCTCCATCACCTTTTCCGCAGCTCTCATTTGCAATTTCTACTTCTCTAAATCAACCATGTTAATGTTGAGAACGACAAAAAAATCTAGGCAGAATGTATTACAAATGTAATGTCCAAGGAGAGCAGCGGTGGGTTGTGCCCAATGCGGTTGAGTCCATAAGAGATAGTGTTATCATCCCGTTTCATCCCCAACCCGATGTTCGTAGAAGGTTAATGAAGACGGATTGTGCGAATAAGGTTGAAGTCCAATTGGTTGCTACTAGTCAAGGTATGTCAATGGTTGCAATTGTCTGATGATTGTTATGGCCTTGAAGGCATTGAATTTAATGTTGTTGGATGCAAATATATTAGGATTATTGTTGTAGTTTGTTCAACTCGGTAGGTGTTAGTTGTGGGATGTCGACTTGTTGAGTGTAGTACCCTTTAGTGTATGTTGTCGACAAAGTACTTTTATTGTGATTCGATGAATGAATTTGAATGTGTTTTTGCTATTTGGCTAGTTGCTACAGTTGTTTTGGTTGTTTGATTCAATCATTTGGAATGGGGTTCAATGAACTTCATCTAGGAAGTTATACTTGTTCAAAGAAAAATAATACTTATCTAATCCTACGGTCTTTAACTAAGTGTTGATCTAAATATGTGTTTTTTCCAGTTAGTGGTGATCTAACCCTAAGTTTATTCAATTAGTGATTATCTAACCCTACGTAATATTAGTTTATGTTGATCTACCACAAGAAGTGTTGGTTATTGTCGTCTTTTTTTTTTGTTCTTTCATATTTTTTACTCATGGGGCAAAATCGTTTTTTTCAATTAATTTGGGTCAAATTCATGTCAAACTTCCCATTGACAAAAAAATCAGACTACTTCAGGGTTAGTTCAAAAATTAAATTTAGTTTGATATTTTCTGATTTTGAAAGATTATTTTAACACTTTCATGCAAAAGATGTAACTATTTAATAATTTTCTCTAAAAAAATTGTACGATGCATCTTCATTTGTTTGATTTTATCACATAGAATTAAATGGTGACCGAATGGATAAGATTAGAGTATCTCCAATGCAACCCTCTCTTTGAAAAATATCAAAAGACACGTAGGATTGATACTCTGAAAATTTAAAATCCACCTCCAATGCAAGAGTCAGTTTGAGGGATCAATTTGATATGGATAACACGTGGAGTGGGGGCCATCTTTTGTATTCAGACGCTCATATTGAAATCGTCAGTTTGTCAAATTACCAAATTTAGTATTTTAACTTTTAATTATTTTACGATTCCAAATTTAAATGAAATATTTGGATTCCAATTTGAATGTATTATTTGGATTCACAATATAGACAAATTTTATTCATTTAATTTTACTATATTGATTAAAATAATAAAATCTATATTTTAAAACTATAATAAAAGAGTCAATAATATTATAGAAACATAAAAGTAAAATTTAATTTACATTAAATTTATTCAGTCTGAATTATTATTTCTTAATTTTTGTTCAGCATGTATTTAATATTTTGTATTATTTTATTTATAAAAGTGATGGTTAAATTGTAAGTGAACTTAGAGCTTACAATTATTAAATCTGAATTTTATTTAAAATAAATGAAATCAAATACTCTCTCTGTTCTAGCTCTATTTGCACTTCTATTTTTTCGACACTGTTCTCTATCAAAATTTGACCGCACGGTTGAATAGATATTATCCCATGTGGCATTGTACAATTCGTCGTAACAAGTAGTTTCTAAATATCAACTTTTTATTTGTCATTATTATACGTAGGTAAACTTATTAGCTGTCAAACATGTTTTTTGAACAACGTGATACACTGCAAATAGAGATGAGACGGAAGGAGTATATTATACATAAAATTATTATTGAATAATTTGATAGAAAATAATTTCTTTCGTACTTAAGTAATGTTTACTGATGCTATTGTATTGGATTGCAAAATTCCAAAAAAACTTTTCAATCAAGCCTCTAATTATTCATGTCATATTGACGACTAATAAATTGTTACAAATGTCTCCTACTTTTACTCACAACTTTTTTAGTTTGAGAGATGCTCTTATAAACCTCAATTATATAACTGGTTCCTTTTAAAATGGACCCAATGGAATGTAACATTATTTTTGGTTAATTTGAACTTTATTTTTAGAATTCTAAGATAGATTGAATCACTGATGCTGATGCATATACGTGTTCTATAATTTCTACTACGTCAGAACGACGACGTTTGAATACCATTTTCCCCGGCTATTTTCACGTTGCCGCCGCTTTGGCGGTTTCACCATACCTTCCGCCATCGCCACCCTGTTACTTTCCTCTCTCCGGCGAATTTTATCAGACCGTTAAAAATACTGCCGTCAATATTTGGGAATGAAGATAGTGACGTACAACATAAACGGGTTGAGACCACGCATCTCCCAATTCGGGTCGCTCCGAAAGCTCCTGGATTCCCTCGACGCCGACGTCATCTGCTTCCAGGAGACCAAGATTTCAAAACCAGAACTCCGAGCCGACTTGGCAAGAGCCGACGGCTACGAGTCTTTCTTCTCCTGCAACCGGAAGTTCGATAAATCACGCGCGGGTTATTCCGGTGAGTAATTAATCAACGAGAAAATTTTGTCGTGGGTTTTTGATGAAGTTTGGATATTTACTGTGTTTTCTGTACAGGGGTAGCTACATTTTGCAGAGTGAGGTCCGCATTTTCGAGTGATGAGGTGGCTCTGCCGGTTGCGGCTGAGGAGGGATTCACTGGGCTGATTGAGCCTGCTCGAGAAATGGGGTCCCAGAATGATGCATTTTCTGTAGTTGAAGGGCTTGAGGAATTTTCTAGGGAAGAGCTTTTGAAAGTTGATAATGAGGGGCGGTGTCTAATCACTGATCATGGCCACTTTGGTAATTGGAGTTTGCTTATGTTAATTTTGTGTGTGTGAGAGAGAGAGAATGGAAAATGAATTCCATTTCTTGGCAATACATTTTGGTAGTTATTTTGGTTCTTGGGATTTTACTATGAGATTGAAATTTACCTCCTTAAATTCCATAGTTGTTTGTGTTGATGCTGGGGCTTAATACTGCGGTATGTTGTGTTGATTTGGCAGTTCTTTTCAATGTATATGGTCCTCGAGCTGATAGTAATGACAAAGAGAGGGTCCAATTCAAGGTCACATTTTTCAAGATTCTGCAGGTAATTAAATTGGTTTCTGGAAGCTTTATAAGTTCATGGTTGAAGTTTGCAAGTGCTGAATTATGTGCTCAAGTTTGAATTTTTTGTTTTAGAGAAGATGGGAGTGTCTTCTGCATCAGGGACGAAGGATTGTTGTTGTGGGAGATCTGAATATTGCCCCTGGTGCTATTGATAGGTGTGATGCAGGACCAGATTTTGAGACAAATGAGTGAGTGAGTTTCGTTGTGCATTGTTCCCCTTCCCCGGTTTATTGTGTGGATGATTTGAGTCTATCTGAAAATTCCTTGATTGGGAAATTTTGCTGTAGGTTCAGAAGGTGGTTTAGATCTTTATTGGTGGAAAATGGAGGGAAGTTCGTTGATGTTTTTAGAGCTAAACATCCTGACAGGTTGGGCCTTTTCTCTTTTCCTTTTCTTAGGGTGTTTGTGTGTAGAGAGGTGGAGGAATACTCGCTTTAATTAAGGGGTGTCACGTTTTTCAAACCTCAAGGTAACTGTTGTTCATGAAGTGGTGTCAATTCAGCAGTTCTGTATCGCATTTCTATTTCTTGGGGGCGGACGGGTGTCGGATTAGCAGGGGGTATAACATTGTTGAGTTATATCAGCATACTGGTTTGACCTTAAATCACTCTGCAGAACTGGAGCCTACACCTGCTGGCCGACGAATTCAGGTGCTGAGATTTTCAACTTTGGGGCTAGGATTGATCATATACTATTTGCTGGATCATGCTTACATGAAGGGTCAGATCAGGAAGGCCATAGCTTCATATCATGCCATGTTGACGAATGTGACATAATGATCCAATTTAAGCGATGGAAGCTTGGAGATACACCTAGGTTTGTGAAGTATTACAGTGATTCTTATTCTTCGATATATGCTAGAGTTCATACAAATTTTATCAGAAAATTGATATATCGTTGTTGTTGTAGATTATGTATGTAATGTTTAAATGCTTCTGTGTGTATCTATTCCTCTTTTTTTCTTGCCCGAACTTAAAATGTATATTTTGTGTGCTCCAGCCACAAGTGGAAAGGAGGAAAGGGCATTAAATTGGAAGGTTCTGATCATGCTCCAGTCTGTATGAGTTTAACCGAGATCCCGAGTATTCCTCAGCACGGCACCCCTGCGCTATCCGCCAGATACTGTCCCCAGATCTTTGGACATCAGCAAACAATTGGTACGGGTTCCATTTTACCAACCAAAATAGCTACTCCTAGTATAGTTTTGGGCCCTTTCATTCCCTTTGGTTGACTTATTTTCTGATCTTCTTAGAATATTTAATTTTGATCTGTTACATCGTCTGCAAGTTATGTTTTATGTTGGTTTTCGATTTGCTTTTTCAATGTTGTTTTACTAGACATGGGCATGACTGCAGTATTTTAGTCATAATATATTTTGCAGTATCCTTGTTAAGAAATCCCTCAGCGGAGAAAATGAAGAACTCAAAAGATCCGGTCTCATTTTCAGGTGAAACCTATTCCATCGGTAGTCTGCTCCACATTTCCTCCAAATGCCATTGCTAATGGTTATGTTCCAGGAATTAATGACTGTTGTGAAGGCTTCGGCGAGGAAACTTGTCGTGGTGCTACACTCAGTTTGAAGAGCAATCTTGCCAATGCCGGAACTAGTCCACAAGCTAGGAAAAAAGCAAAGCAAAGTAAGGGATGTCAGCTCTCCCTAAAATCATTCTTCCAGAAAGCTTCCAGCGGGAATGATACAATTGGAAAGCCATGTGATGGCGTCAATCTTAGTCAGGAGAACTCATCTTCTTCTCCCTGTTTTTCCAACGGTCCTCCAGTCGATTCTGACGAAGATGGTAAATCAACTGAGGTGGCGAACGAGTGTATTGATTCCCCAGCTCCAGAAAAGGAGAAGTGTAATAACGCAACAGTGGAGTGGCAAAGGATTCAGCAATTCATGCAGAAGAGCATACCGCTTTGCAAGGGCCACAAAGAGCAATGCGTGACTCGGGTTGTTAAGAAAGCCGGCCCTAATTTAGGTCGCCGATTTTATGTGTGCGCTCGTGCCGAGGTACGCTAAACTGGTGCCTGCTCTTGTCTTGAATCTGCTCTCTGTGTTTCATGTTATTACTTGGTGTAACTTGAGTGCTTCTGCTCTATTTGCTCAGGGACCTGCATCGAACCCGGAAGCTAATTGTGGGTACTTCAAGTGGGCAGCGTCAAAATCAAAAAGGTAATGATATGTAAGAAGGGAACAGTGCATCATATGTTCATCCTTTTACGCATGTCTCTAAAGCTCTTAATTATCGTGATTGTTCCTGCAACAAACTTCTTACAGCGCATCTGTACAGTTTTGACGTAACTGATTAGTTCGGATCTCGGAGTCGGACCGGATTTGTCATAGTCGAAACTGTAACTGATATCTAGAAATCGATCCAACTTTTTACCGACTCGAGTACTTTTGGGATTCAATGAAGCAACGTGTATGATAATCAGGTGTCTTGTTCCATGCGTCGTGTTGTATTGGATGAATTGAAGGAGCATAATTTTGGCAGGCTGTACCGAGGCCTGACCTCTGGTTTCCGGAAAGGTTTAGTTGCTTTTTGTCCATTCTGAACATTTGAGCAGGTTTGTTTTCCGTTAATTGAAAAGGTGAGACATTATTGCATATCATCGCGTGTGAACTAATTCGGGCAGCAACAAAAAGTCTGCGCATTTTCCTTTATCCGAAGGATGGGATTTATCTCTAATAGTCGTTCCCAAGGATCTTCAACTTGCCAACTTCCATGCCTCGCTTTCTTTCTTTTTTATGATAAAATCTCTTGAAAAACAGTTATGGAAATATCAAGATTTAAAGTGCAAATTAGAATAAATGAACATAAAATTTATGGGTTGATGAATCGGGTTATAAACATTATAACTATTACACGTTGCATGATAAATTTTTAATATTACAACTAAGACCTTTTATCTTTTATTATTCTAATTAAAACTCATCTTTCCATAAGCCTATGGAAAGACGGCCTTTCCCAAGACTATGTTTTTGACAATTTCCAAATTATTTTCATTCATTCAATTTATTTTTTATTGTTTCGATGCATTCTCCACCACTAATTCAGTATTTTCTAAATCTAAACTCCAAAAGCAATGGAATCAATCTTAGAGAACCGCGTGGAGTATTTCTTTCTTCTTTTTTTTCAATTGATGTGAGCAGAAGAGTATCAACATAAAAATGAACGGGTAGGACTGGATAGCAACTGAAGTAAAATCTAGTACTATATTAAATGAAATATTCAAGTGTGATTTATCCTTATAATCACAAGAAATTTACTCTTTAACTTGTATTTTTTGTGGTATACGCAACACCAACCATATGAAGTCTGGACTTAATATAATAAAAGAATGAATATCAGTTACACTCACGCTATCACAATAGTTTTGATGTTTCGATTTCTTTTTCAATGATGAATGAATGAAATAAAAATGTACTTCTCACTTTACCATCAGTTTTAAATTTCAATCCACCGCTAATTATACTTTAAAATCGTGTTTAATTCCAACACAAGTTAGGAAAACATGACATGCTTAGCACATGCGCATGTAACATAGTTTACTTTTAAAAAAAGGGAGAAAAGAAAGGTGATGGTAGCAAAGTCTGAATAAAGACATCTGAAAATATGGTTTTGCCGTTTTAAGTTAACTAGCAACTTATGTTCCAACATAGTTTAACTTAATCAAGTATGTAAATAATACACGAGACACACAACTTCGTTACGCAATTCGGTGAAATCCAACTACATCTGCGGAGTCTGGCCCAGTTCAGAATAAATCCACTGATCAGAGATATAGTACAAAGTACACCATACAACTATACTAATCTTCTAATTACAACGTGTGGATTTTGCAAACTCCCCTTGCTACCGATCCGCCTTGATCAGACTCCCCCTGACCTCGAAACTCGTTGACGTTGGATCTCCTCCTCCCGAGAAATTAAGGTATACGATTCTGAATTTTGAACAACAGGTCACGTGTATGTTGGAACATATAAAATTCTGGCTCTCAGAAAGCTCTCGGAAGATAGAAATCAGATGTGCAGATTTTCTCAATTTAATTTGTATGTCCTGCAGCCGTATAATGTCCTCTATTTATAGTCCATATGTAGATCGGAATGCTCCATAATTATCTCCATAATATTTCTATTCATTATCTGCTTTTGAAGCATATAAAAATCTATTTATGGGATTAGTACTAATGACGTTAGTACTAATGACGTTCCCGGTTTGTCAATCTGTCCAGCCATTCGGAAAGGTGAAGAAAATTACCTTGAATGGTCTGCTGCAATTTCTGGTGTTATGCTTGCTAAGAAGAAGTTTGGTTTCATTGATGGAACCATTACCAAACCCCGGATAATCATCCTGATGCAGTTGATTGGCGGGGAGTTAATGCTACCCTTGTTTGCTAGATCTTGAAAACTCCAGATCTACCACTGCGGCTGATCTACCTCCTGTCCGCCAAGCTCGTAATCGTCGACCTCCTACTTATATGTCCGATTATTTCTGCTTTGTTACTATTATTAATAAACCCCTCACTGCTACGACCACGGCCGCAACTTCACATTCCTCAGGTGTTCTCTATCTTTTATCTGATTTTGTAAATTGCGATAAATTTTCTAGTACGCATTCTAGATTTTTGGGTGCAGTAACTTCTAGTGAAGATCTGGCTACTTATTCTGAGGTTTCGAAGTATGCTCATTGGCGTGATGCAATGGCTGATGAGATTAATGCGCTTAAGCGCAATCAGACATGGACTGTCTTCGTTACCTCTGAATAAGACTGCTATTGGGTGCAAATGGGTGTATCGTATCAAGTTCAAGTCTGATGGTACCATTGAACGTCACAAAGCTCACTTGGTGGTTCTTGAAAATTGCCAAAAGGAAGGGATTGACTACACTGAGACATTTGCCCCTGTTGCGAAGATGAATTCGGTACGTTTGTTTCTATCGGTTGCAGTCATTCGTGATTGGGAACTGCATCAGATGGATGTGCATAATGTTTTTCTACATGGTGATCTGTATGAAGAGGTCTTCATGCGACCTTCACCAGGCTACCCTGTGCCTCCTGGCCAAGTTTGTCGCCTTTGAAAATCTCTTTATGATATTCGACAGGGGCCTCGTAATTGGTTCACAAAATTGGCTCAGGATTTACGTGTGTTTGGTTTTGTTCAGAGTAAGGAAGATTACTCTCCTTTTGCATTCACTCGTGGCTCGGTTTCTTTGCATGTCCTTGTGTTATGTGGATGATTTGGTCATTGTTGGTAATTCTTCGTCGCTCATATATGAATTCAAGAAATACCTGAGTTCTTATTTTCATATGAAGGATCTTAGTACACTTAAGTATTTATTGGGTATAGAGATTGCTAGAAAACCGGATGAGATGTTTCTTTCACAGAGAAAAATGCCTTGGATATATTATCCGATACAGGTTCATCGGCTTCTAAACCGAATGATTTTGCTATGGAACAACAACATGATCTTGCGAAGGTTGAAGGTTCTCTTTATGATGATCCTGAGCAGTATCGGCGCCTGGTGGGTCACCTCATTTACCTGACTATTACTCGTCCTGAGCTAAGTTATTTTGTTCATACTCTTGCTCAGTTTATGAAGTCTCATTGTGTTTCTCACTGGCAATCTGCAATTCGAGTCCTTCACTGCTTGAAGTGTCATTCTGGTCAAGGTTTATTTCTCTCTTCACGTAGTTCATTACAGTTGACTGCTTATTGTGATTCTGATTGGGCTGCTTGTCCAATTACGCGACGCTTTCTTTCTGGGTACTTTATGATGATTGGTAATTCTTCGATTTCATGGAAAACCAAGAAGCAACCTACAATTTCTCGTTTTTCTGCTGAAACGGAGTATCGTGCTATGGTTGTTGCCTGTTGTGAGTTGGTCAACCTTAAGTCATTCCTTCGTGGCTTAGGTGTTGTGCATTCTACTCCTATGTGACTATTCTGTGATAGTCCATCTGCTCTTCATATTGCGGCGAATATGGTGTTCTATGAATCTACTAAGCATATAGAGGTTGATTGTTATTTCGTCTGCAATCTTGTCCAGTCTGGTATCATTGTTATTCATCATATTCATATGACTGACCAACCTGCGGATTTGTTCACCAAAACTCTCGGATGAACTCAGTTTCATTCTTTATTTGGCAATTTGGGCATTTTCTGATCTCCATGCTCCAACTTGAGGAGGGGTATTGAAGGAATAATTAATATAATGTGAATATTACTTGTAGTTAGATTTAGATTTAGCTTTATTTTTCTTTTCTATAAAGATGTTTGTATCTCTATATAATGTACCTTAAAGAATAAATAAAATCACACATTATTACCCTTATTTTCTGTAATTATTTTTGGTAGTTCTACTAATTTAACATCTAAACGAAGATCCAAAATATTCAATTCAAATCCAATTTCAATGGAGTTGATTGGTAAGAAAAATTGAATTTTGCTATGTTTGATGGATTACACATAAGCATTTTATGCGGATAATGCTTTGAATATCTACCATAATCACTCACCATAACTCACATTTTTTTAATTTTTAAATAATATAATCATTCTCTCCTCATCTACACTCACCAAAACTATCATATCTAATTTAACTTCAAGACCATAATGCAATTCCACATCATCATAGGATACACATCATTTTCTTTTTTCTTTCACACATTTTTATATATCTACAATCTAATACTTACTACAACATATATATTTTGAATGTGATGCATATATATGTTTACATATATACATATATTAATATATCCATAGAAATATAATTTTCGTAGAAATATAATATACGGACGTGCAACATTAAATTTTGGATTTGATTGTTGCGAAGGATATCTTGAATTCGATGAATTTGAATTTGTCAATTGATTATTGAAATTTGAATTAGGTAAATCTATTTTCAACAATTCGAATCAAACCAACAAACTACAATTTTTTTGCAATTGAAGGAGAGGAAAATTGACCTTGGAAGAGATGTGAGAAATGTATCAATGTTGATATCTATTTATAGAGAAAAAAATCAGGAATTTTGGTGTCATTCTTAAATTTTAGTTTTTTTTGGAGATAATTGTGTTTTATCCATTTAAATCAATTGGAGAAAAAATACAAATTAGAATGACACATGACACATGACACATGACACAATATCATTGAACTAAAATATACAATTTATTTTATTAAAATCCCTCACTCGTCGAATGGGGCCCACCTCATGTGATAAATAAGAGAGTTTTTAAGATTGCATTTTTTAACTCCCTTCCCTCGTGTCCATGCCCTTTCTCCCTCCCCCACTCTACATAACCCTCATTGAACCCTCCCACTCCCCAAACTTCCCCTCCCACTCACCTATTGTATGTGCTCTCACTCATGCACCTCTACATTCTAATATTCCTTCCTCCCATTAAATCGGTTTTGTTGGATCCAATTTCAATGGGCGAAAATTTGCACTCCCACCACCGTTCCATCTTAAATTGTCCACTTATTTTTTTGTCTTATTTTCTATCAAAATTTGTTGAATAAATATATGAACAACAATATTGTCATATGTGATAGTATTGTTGAATTCGTTATAACAAGTAATTTTTAAATATCAACTTTTTATTTACCGTTATTTGTATGAATGTGAACATATTAACAATGAAACATGGATTTTTTTTTCCAATTCAATCTGGTATGAAAGGAGCGTGCAAATGGAGACTTGGCGTGTATGAAATGCATCAATAATTGGTCGGAAAACCATTTGATATTAGTTGTATTATGGGTGTGGGTTCCACGTAATGTAACGAGGTGGATGCACCTGTGGAGGTGAATGTACTGATCATCCTCTGTCCAAGCGCCTTCTTTAATCACCTTGATTGCTGCTAAAACTAACCACTATTCTTCAACCTTAAATCTTGAACAAACCGCCCATTCACAATATTCTACTGTAGCTTAGTTTCGATAGAAACGAAATGTTTTTTTATTTGTCTCATGAGCACATCAATATATTGACTTTGTGATCAGTTTTTAAATACTTGTGATTTTCTGAAAACTAACACACCTCGTTAGTTTTAGAGTCAAGTGATAAAATAACTTCAACTTTACGATGAAAGTATCAATATAGTTCTGTAAAATAAAAAAATGTCAAAATAATCCTAATTTTATGATATAATGTGTAATTAAAACTTTTTGTCACTATTCCGGTGTGACTCATTAATTTAGGTATTGACCACACCTGAAATGACAAAAATGCATTTGCCCAATAAGTTGAATTATCATTTTACCCATTTTCAACTTATGGGGGCAAGAGTATTTTTGTCATTTCGGTCCGATCAACACCCAATTGATGAGTCAAAGTCGGAATAGTGACAAAAGGTTATAATTGCAAATTTTGTCAAATTATTAGGGTTATTTTCTCACTTTCTTGTTTTACAAGATTATATTGGCACTTTCGACTTAAAATTAAAGTTAGAAGTGCAAAAATCCCTTATTTTTATTTAGGTACATAAAGATAAATGGATAAAGGCCAAATAAGTAACGGACTGAGTTGGTGTGGGTGTGGGTGGGGGTGGGGGACCATAGTCCCCTGTGTGTCAATAGATGGATTGAAATTTGCAATTTATCTATATTAATTATTATATGAGTTAGAATTCGCAAGTTTACCATATGAATTTATATATAAATCCCCACGTATAAATCCACCATGGAAACCATAGTCCCCTGGTGTTAATATATGGGTTGAAGCATGCAATTTATCTATATGAATTATTATATGAGTTAGAATTCGCGAGTTTACCCATGTGGATTGATATATAAGTCCACGTAGATTAATTCATGAATTGAAATTCCTAGATTTACCCATATAAATTGGTATATAAATTCAATTTAGTCAATAGATGGATTGAAACCTTCAAATTTACTGTCATGTGAGTCATATCTTACAATAATAGATATTCCTTTTGGTTCACTAATTTATTTTCACACTTGGGTTAGAATAAGTGTAATATGGTGGATGAAGTGGAAGATTGGTTGAGATGATATTGATTTGAAGGGGTATTGAAGATTTTTTGAAAATAATGCAAAATTTAACAGTAGCTTAATACTCCCTCTGTTCCACCAGTTTTGACATACTTTCTATTTCAATTTGTCCCTCAAATAATGGGGCAAACATGGAAAGAATTATGTCTGCATTATTTTTTCAAGTCACCCTTCACTTATTTTCCCCCCTTTCTCTAAAAATCCTGTCCGGCAACGCGCAGATATGAGCATCCGTACTAGCCGACACGGTTCATTCAAATAATGAAGCAATCTGATGTTTGGGAATTAAAAAGGAGGGTTCTGAAGATGGAAACGGATGAGGCAGTAAATTGGAGCCGCGTCGGTGATTGATTGGAATAATGTTCCGGTAGGCCCATCCCCCGCAACCGGATAACCCCGTCCTGCTGACTCACCACCGAAACCGGATAAACATTCACGAGTCACCCATCAGATTCTGTCGCCCCACACCTTTCACTCTTTACCGCCGTTAAAACATCTAACCTTTATCTCCTGCTCCTGTTCTGAGTTCTCCACCTCTCAATTTCTTTTAGATCAGTCAGGTCCCTATATTTTCTGGTAATCACATTTACACACATATTCGCTTGCCGCTATATTCCCTCTGTTGTTTCGTATTATGACGCGGTAACTCTAAGTGTTTGAATTTAGGTGAATTGAATAGGTTGATGAAATTATTATTTTTCTTAAAATAATCATTTATAGTTGCTGAACAATTGCAATAAGTGAAATTGACATCCAAACTCAACCCTCTCTAACAAAAATTAATCTACTATTGTAAGTATATCTAAATTACATATTATCAACCACACTGATCATCTGTACTGTTGCCGAATAAAAATTCAATTAAAACTGTAATATCGCTATCGGGATATTAACTCATTTTTTTTCTTTCGAAAATCATGGCTACTTGACTGAGAAGAGCGTGTCACACATCAATCACTTCGCCAACCATGAATTTTCAAGAACTGCAGCACCATTTGATTCGAAACACGATCTATGTCGTTCAACTTGTAAACAACTTGAAAACACACAAGTCTAACAACATTCAAATTAATGAAAAATCTAATAAAAAACACGAACAAACTTACGAAAAATATGATTTGTACAACTATATCGTGAATAACTAAATCGAGTAATCATCACGAATACATCGGTCTAATTTATCAGGTGAAAAAATAATACTAATGTATTGGGCAGATTCATACTTATTTGATAATATAAATACTCAAAGAATATCAATTGAAAGATTACTATTTTCCCATATCCCGCTAATGGGAAAATGAGAAAAAGAAAATTGAAGAGAGAAGAGAGAAGTATGATTTTTTTGAGAGAGGAGAGGAAGAAAGGATGGCGGATTTGATGCAATTGAATTTTGAAAATAAGAAAAGTAGCATAAGAGGATGAAATCGAAGAAATCATGACAAAAATAGAAATTGTGTCTATTAAAAAAACAATAAAAAAAAAAGCGTGTTGTTAGGTATAAAAGAATGGAGATGATTTCATTTAAATAGTGAAATCTAAACTCAATTTGATTTATGAAATATGAACTTAATTTTAGATTTAGGCATTGAATTAATTTAACATTTTAAACATTTTTTCGTACAATTTTCAATAAAATTGAACCAAAATAACTAAGCTTTTTAAATAAATTTTTAAAAATATTTTTAATATAAAAATTTAAAAGTTCATATCTTAGTTAATAATTGGGGTTTGACTAAATATGTCCTCAAACTTTGTTTGTATACTCTTCAGCGAAGTGGTTAGAAAATGAAACTCGATTCGATCTGAATCAAATCATCTTTGATCGTTTGAGTGTTGTCGGGTTTTGGATCTGGTAAAATAATCACTCGACCCGAGATTACCTATCATGATCCATCCCAACACGAAATTACAAAAACAAAATTGACTCGATTCAAATTATTCTAGCCGCTCTTGTATGTCTGAGTTATTTTTTTTTACCCGAACTACTCCATTTATTTTTAAAAAAAATAATATACGTATTAAAAAATGCATCTCAACTCAACCCAATCCGTCATAATCCGTCCCTACTCAAAATTACATAAACAAAATTTAAACGGATTCAAATCGTCTCAATGGTTTGAGCTTGGTATGGACATTAGTTTTTAAAATATTTAAATATATATATTTGACTTTAGATTCATCCTAATACGTACTCATCACTTGACCTTTCATGATCCATCCCCAACTTGAAAATTGTAAAATAAAATTTGACCCGAATTGTGTGGTCCCAATTCTATTGCCTTTTGATTTGATGAAATTTATATACTGATACAAAAAAAACACTCAATGAAAGAATTATGGGCAATTTAATCACTTAGTTTTCACTCAATAATAATACATCCTTCGCTTTATTATTAGTAGCACATTTTTTATTATTATTTCTTTTTCATATTTGACATATTTTCTCAATTTGACAATATTCCTCTTCAACTTCATTCATTCATCTTATTTTATTTTATTTTCTAAACTTAATTTCATTCGCTTAGTTAATTCACCACAATTTCAAGTAATGAAATTAAAATCTCAAATATTAATAATAAAGAAGAGGAAGTACTCACTATTCAAATTCACATAATTTTTAATTGTTTTGTTTGAAATCAATGATTCACGTAATCTAGTAAGATGTTACAAATTCACCTATCAAACACGATTTACCGAATTAAGTAAATGTTCAAATAAAATAAAAATAAATAAATCATCAAATAGATTTCATTAATTGTTAAGCATTCAATCGATTAACAGTAAGTGCCGAATTAGTCATGTTGTCAGCTAAAGATTCCGTCTCTGGGCTGTATTGCTGTAATATGGTCAGCATCTAATGTAATATTTTGAGGATCCAAAATATATTTGTAATATTCTCAAAATTAAGGGGCTATAAATGCAATTCGCACTTTTAACAGGTCTCATTTCTCATCTATAAATGCATCTCCTTCACATCTCCGTTACCTAGTAAAATAGTATCACTCAAAAATCTTCCGAACTCCATAAAACTTCTTTTGACTTTCGGAATCTTTACCGATGTTTTCCTCCACCGCACGACTCTCTGTTCCCATGCCCCACCAATTTGCCGGCGAATCTTTTTCCCTGCCGATCTCCGCCTCCAATTTCCGGCAGCCAAGGAAATCCGTTATCTCCGCCGCTTACTCCTCGGCCACCACGGCAGAGTACGGCAGAGGAAGCACCGCGACATGTGTGAAGCCGGCTTCTCCGTCGTCGTTCTACGAGGTTCTTGGGGTCCCTGTCGGAGCGACGAATAGCGAAATCAAAGCGGCGTATCGAAGACTGGCACGTGTCTGCCATCCCGACGTTGCCGCCATTGATGCCAAAAGCTCGTCGGCGGACGAGTTTATGAAGGTTCATGCCGCTTATTCCACCTTGTCGGATCCGGCGAAAAGAGCTGATTATGACCGGAGGTTGTTCCGGCGGGTGCCGCAGATGTCATCGAGATTTTCCGGCTTTGTTAGCCGGAACTGGGAGACTGATCAGTGCTGGTAGATAACTAATTGAAGTAGGGATTGACGGAGAGAGAAAATTAGAGGATGTAATGGTGGGTAAATAATTTTGAAAAGTATGCGGTGAAAATAGAGTAATTCAGTTCTCCCTGTTTTTTTACTTATGTACAGTGCTCAACAGCTCAACAGCTCAACAGCTCAACAGCTCAACTTACTACTCTGTTTATTGCAAAAATAGAAGTTTCGTCTCTCATTGCTATTTCACTTAAAACATGTTTCCTCCCTCTCCCCCTTTTTAGGGTCTTAATTCATTATTCATCAATAAAGTTGATGTGTTGTTTGTATTGTAAAAATATATATATATTTAAAAATAAAAAAATATCACATGAGATACTGCTACATTCACCGTAACACATATTTTTAGAATATTTAATTTTCGTAAATTATTTTTAAACATTATTTAAAATATTAAAATCATAAAATTATCATTGAATAGTGACAAAATGGAAAATAAGATACTAAAAGAGGGACGAATGTAGTTAATAGAATATTAGATAAATTAGAATCAGGTTAAGAAAGTAATACCCTTTCTAATTGGTTTTGTACATATCCTTTTTCATATCTGATTCTGCCTTGTATACCCTTTGTACTCAGTATATATATGAATACA
>JAULKM010000012.1:14075951-14088984 GCA_032355605.1 Rubia tinctorum | reverse complement strand
GTGCCTTCTCAACACTAAGATCACCGGTGACGATGCTCCCGGAGAAACCTGGCACATGGTTTTCAGCACTGAAGGTAATAAATTCCATCTGCTCCGCATAAAAAAGCCTTGTATTGAAGTTCAATTGTGAATGTTTAGCTGAAAATTGGGTATTTGCATTCGAATATTTGTATATTGGACTAGGAAATTAACGAACGTAATCAAGAATAGATGGTTTAAAGTAAGTTGTAGATTGGAGAAAAGCGACTCTTTATGTGGAAGGGGGAAATTCAAGGTGATCTAAGCTCAGTAATTGATTGGATTGACTAGGTGAGATCCCTTACAGAGAAGGTCAATCAATTGGGGTTATAGCAGATGGAATTGACAAGAATGGGAAGCCTCACAAGCTGAGGTTGTACTCAATTGCCAGCAGTGCTCTTGGCGATTTTGGAGATTCCAAAACAGTATGTCCTATTCGATTCAGTGTTTTCTGAGCATGTTCTTATGTAGTCATTATTCATCGATGTTAAGTCCTGATTAAGATTCTTTAAGGTCTCTCTGTGTGTCAAAAGGCTTGTTTACACCAACGATGCAGGAGAAGAGGTTAAAGGAGTGTGTTCCAACTTCTTATGTAAGCATCCAGGGCTCCATTATTCATACTTCGCTGATGTACTAGATTCTGATTGCTTGTGGTTTTTGTTAGGTGACTTGAAGCCGGGAGCTGAAGTGACGATCACAGGACCTGTTGGGAAAGAAATGCTCATGCCAAAGGATCCTAATGCTACTGTTGTTATGGTAAAATCCACGCGATAAAGTGTTCTGGTTGATGCATGATAATGCATCTCATTGCATTTTTGGATTGTCCCTTCATAGATGAGCATTGCCTTGACTGATATCGTTGTTGCAGCTTGCCACTGGAACAGGTATTGCTCCTTTCCGCGCATTCCTATGGAAAATGTTCTTCGAGAAGCACGAAGATTACAAGGTAATACATCTTTCTTCACAAAGATTCTTACCAGTTCAATCTTATGTATAAGAAGGTGCGATGCAAATGAGTGATCTTGGCAATGCAGTTTAATGGTCTGGCATGGCTTTTCTTGGGTGTCCCTACAAGCAGCTCACTTCTGTACAAGGAGGTAAGCGATACATTTCCCCGAATCAAATTGAACTTCGACTTGTACCATGTTATATGCTTAACAATTATGTGGCATGGACAGGAATTCGAGAAGATGAAGGAGAAGAACCCCGAGAATTTCAGACTCGACTTTGCAGTTAGCAGAGAACAAACAAATGAGAAAGGTGAGAAGATGTACATCCAAACGCGGATGGCTCAATACGCAGAAGAGCTGTGGGAACTGCTCAAGAAAGACAACACTTTCGTATACATGTGTGGACTCAAGGGAATGGAGAAGGGAATTGATGACATTATGGTCGGATTGGCTGCAAAAGATGGTAACATATGACAACATAACCTTCCTCTCCATTTCTGAATCCTGACATAATGTTGACATAATGTCAAAACGTAGTTTTTAAGTGTCAACATAGTATTAACATAATTTATCCTGAATCTTGAGTATACATATTCGAAATGTCGGCAGAAGAAGTTATGAACTCTTGTTCTTTGTTCAGGGATTGATTGGTTGGAGTACAAAAGACAGTTGAAGAAGGCTGAGCAATGGAATGTGGAAGTCTACTGATTCTGGCTTTCTTGTACAAATGCTCTCTGCTCTACTCTTTATAAATTATTATGTGATTTTCTCTCTGCCCTTATGTAGATAGGTAGCTTTTTGATTCTCTTTATCTTCCAGTTTCTCAATTTTCTTCATGAAACAACACATTGCACCGCTGTTGTATTTGCCTGTCTGGAGATTTAGTTCTTCATTCAGGGCCGGATCGTGACATATACTGACACGAAAAACAACTTCGATACTTTCTTCTGTCGCATGAATTTACCAGATTGGTATGTACTTATGCTGGTGTTCTTGTCTATGCGAAAGTTGCAGAACTCCCATTTCTTCAGTTTGCCTGTCTCTCTAGATTATTATGCATAGAATCCAGACAAATTGAATGGTTCAGTAGTTCTGTAAGCTAATATTGTGATGCTTCTTCTTTTGTTTTTTTGAATTTGCTTTTTCATCTTCCATCATTTAATGGAATTTCGTAATGTTATTTGTACTCAGGATATTTTTTCAACGTATTTACACCTCACTTCAGTTTTATTTACTCCCTCCGAGTTTTTTCACATTGACACCCTTTCTTTTTAGAATGATATTTTTATATTAACACATTTCTCTTTTGGCAAATTCTAAATTATTTTCATCCACCAAATTTATTTTTTGTTTTCCCAATTCAACCTACACCACTCATTTCATTTTTTGGAAAAAACTTGTGTCATTTATAAGAGTGTGAATATTTAGACCAGGGGAAGTAGTTATTAATCATCAACTCAAAAAAGAGAACTTATTATGCTGACGTTGTGCATGGATTGCACTACGTATTTTAGGGCCCTTGTCCAGAATTATTTGAAGATTTTTTAAATTAAACGCTAAGACTATATCCCTCTATTTTAAAGAATAATAAAGAATATTTCAAACAAAAATACCCCCTCTGATTATCTATGTATGACAATATAGATATAGGTACTTGAATTTAGATGAAAAAATGAATGTATGAAATTGAATGTAAAAAGTGAAAAAAATAGAATGAGGTGATGAAATTGAAGAAATCTTGCCAAAAATGAAAAGTGTGTCATTTTAAAAAATACAATTAAGTAAGTGTGCCACAAATGGATAAACGGAGGGAGTGCCATGCAATTCCAGCCAGGCCAAGAATTATGCACTATCTGAAATTTTTGAAAAATTATGGTTTAGGCCCCTCAAATCTATTTATTACCTTTCAGTCCCCTCAAGAAAATTTGAAAATAATAATAATTTAAGTGGATAATTATATGTCTCATGTAATGAATCTGTTGGTTCTCTTTAATTTTTATCGTATCATTTTTTAACTTACCTATTTTCTCCATTTACAATCACATTCGCACACTCTCTCCTCACTTCCAAAGAAAAATCTTGTGTATTATTATATTTTTATTAAAAATTTCTAACTAGCCCCCGCCATGGAAGTTTTCTGGCTCCGCCCCTGATTCCAACATAGCCGAATAAATACCTCTTCCATCCCCGTGTTCCGCATAACGTTCTACTGAACAATAATAATCTTTTTCTCTCCTTCAACTCTCTTTCCAAATAAAATTGGATAAGTCACTATTTATATAGACAAATTAATAATTTTGAATATACAATCTAACTGATATAAAATAAAATTGAATTGATGTAATTTTGCTCAATTAGGTCCATTGATTCTGAAACACTTAGTATACCCATATTTTGTAGTAAAATGTTAAAAAGTATAGGAAAAGTTTAGAACGATAATTCAATTTCAAGACCAAAATAAAATAAAGGATCCCAAAATTTTGGCCATTAAGCACGAAAATCCCCCGAAAATCAACTACAAATACGACTAATAATTACTGGTATATTTTTTCCTAACAAATTCCAAAAAATAAGAAGCGCGCACTCGAAAGGTACAACTCCTAAAGCGCGCAATCAGAAGGTACAACTCAATCCCACTACTTCCCCGCTTACAGTTAGTGAATTGGTGGCAGTATATAACCGCCGAATAGCCTTCTAGGGTTTTGTTCGTCTTCTTCCGCTTCTCTCTTGACAAATTTTCCTAGGGTTAAGGTTTTGGTTTTAGGCAACAATGGCGGAGGAGATTGCCAGATCTACCGGTGTGGTCACCAAGTTCAACGACCAAAAGGGCTACGGCTTCATCAAGCCCGACGACGGTGCGGAGGATCTCTTCGTTCACCAATCGGAGATTAGATCTGACGGTTACCGCACCCTCCGGGAGGGCCAGGCGGTGGAGTTTCTGGTCGTCTTGGAGAATGACAAGACCAAGGCGGTGGACGTCACGGCCACCGGTGGAGCTGCTGTTGATCGCGTGAGGGGACGCGACGGTGGCGGATTTGGTGGCAGGAGCCGTGGCGGATTTGGGTATGGTGATGGGGGGTTCGGCAGGAGGAATGGGAATGGGTTTCGTAGCGGCGGCGGCGGCGGCGAGTGTTACAATTGTGGCAGGACTGGGCATTTAGCTAGGGACTGTAATGAGTTGACTATTGGCGGCGGCGGTGCTGGTGGGTGCTATTCCTGTGGGGAATTCGGTCACATGGCTAGGGACTGTGATAGGAGTGCTATTGCTGCCGGAGGAGGTGGTGGTGGTGGTGCCGGCGGGTGCTATTCTTGTGGGGAATTAGGTCACATGGCTAGAGACTGTCCTCAGGGGCAGGGCGCTGGCGGAGGCAGCCGTGGTGGTGGAAGCAGTGGTTTGTGTTACAATTGTCATGGGATTGGCCATCTGGCTAGGGATTGCACCAGTGACAGGCTTGTTGGTGGTGGCGCTGGCGGCGGCGGCGGAGGAGGTTTCTCGAGGTTCAGCGGGGGAGGAAGATCATGTTACAACTGTGGAGAGATGGGGCATTTTGCAAGGGAGTGCACCAAGACCGCTTGAGGAAAAAAATTATACACAGTACATGACTTCCCTCATGTTCTTTGCAATCAATTTATTTTCCGTTTGTTTCTCTTTTAGTAGACTGATTTTAATATGCTCTGGTGGGATATATACACACATACTAGGATTTTGATTTTGCGGAGTAGTTTAGCTTCGAATTGTGGTTGGTTTGGTTTGGTTTGGCGATCCACTTCTTGCCTCTATACTTGGTACACACGTACATAAGTGGTAGCTTGGTTCTTGACAGTTTTGTTCTCTGAATGATGGCTTTGGTTCTGATTATGGAGTTTATGGCTTGTTGGAATATCTCTAGTTTAATTAACAACCTGTCTTTGTGTTTGCAAATCTGTGTCTATCATTTCTCTGTTTCTGGTTGTATGGTAATGCTCTTGGTTTATCAATTGATTGGGCTGTTTGTGTTGGAGTCCATGATTAATGGAAGGTGTGATTTAGGCTTTTGATTCTATACCTGTGGTCAATAGATACAGTATGGTATATTGGGGATTTAATATTGCTCAAGGTTTATCAGTTTACTGACTTGGGGGTGTTAGTGTTATAGATTGTCTCTGGATATTAGAAGTGGAATGGAGTTGGAATCTACATTTAATGCAGTGAGTGTTTGAAAGCATTCCTAGATGTTAATTCTGTATAATTAAGGATATGTTATATGGGTACAAGTCTCATTTTTTGTTTGATTTTCTAAAACTTGACAGAAAATCTCGACGTGTTTTGTTTTGAGTGATGATTGTGTTAGTATACGTATGGAAATTGGTATATAAACCTAAAGCCATATGTTAGCTTTCTTACCATTTGGATTAGATGGAGTGTGGATATGATCAATTAGGCATCTACTTGATAACAAGTTGAAGTTGATTAGATCATAGTTTTTTTTAAACTCTCATCATCGACGCCCTATCTCCATGCCTTTCGAAACGTCTTTTTATTTAATTAGTTGTGAACAGGTTCAAGGTTGTAGGCTCTATTGGTGCAAGTGTCGCAGTCTCTAGTGGGAATGTTATATTATATCTAGTATCAATTGGAATGATTGGGGATTCTACAATTTAATATAGGGTTAACTTGTGCGTTCTGTATTAGATGAATTTGGCTCTTGTGCAAATTTGAACGGAAGCTCCCTCTTCCTAGGGTGGAATGCTCATTTGCGGGCAATCAACACCATTAAACAACCAATACTCCATTTTATAAATAAATAAAAAAGAGTGAAAATGTGATCTCCAGCTTTGTCGCAATGCCAACTCAATAAAATAATGTCTCAAGTAGCAAAGTCAAAATTGAAATACAGTAGTCCTGGAAAGCATATCATAGGCAGAGAGTTTGTCATCAGAATATTGCAGAGAGTGTCAAAACGGAGGGAGTTGAAGAAGAAGAATGCAGACGGAGAGGAGGTGAAGGCGAGATGTTTGGAGTTGATCACTTATGCAGAAAGATTATAAAATCAGGAGTGGGTCCCAGTGAAACTAAAACACCGTCATTGGGCTGGCTGGATGAACGAGAGACCACACCATCCGCAATGGTACATTTTGTGGTACGGCCAAATATAAAACTCCAAAAACATCACATGACCAAACGCCGTCCAATCACACCATCCTTTCGCAATGCCAAGAGCCCTAGAGATTTTCTCATCACTTGATTTATGTTGTCCACATTATTTTATTTTATTTTATAAAATAATAGGGGTTCTTTTTCTCATTAATATAACACTATTACAATATTGTGCCACATTAAAATCGCACAACCTCTAACTAACAATTATAACTAATATATCTATTCTATACTTGAAAACTTAGTTAACTCAATCGGTGTGGGGTGAGCCCCCCAACAATGAACCTTTCAATCCAATTTTCTGATTGAAGTCCACGTGATATATCGGCAATCTGCTACTTGATCCATCCAAACTATGACATCACCGGGTTGCATCAGCTCCGTAGTTTTGTAGAGACTGCTGTTGGATTTCTCCACTTTTCGATGCAGTGTCGCTGTAGTAGTTTCGAATGCATGTCTGTTTTGTTTTGAAGCAGTCTGGTACTGCGTGCCTCCATGATTATTCATCGTTGGTCAAGTTCATCCCCACTGGATTGCAACAACTCCGTAGTTCTTGTTTTGAAGAACCTTTTCAGAGGTTGTTGCTGAATTTCTCCAATCAATAGTGAAGACTTGCCTAAATCTCGCCGGAGTCGCGAAATGACCAACACACCTAGAAAATTAAAACGAGCATAGAAATTAAGATTAACATATCTTGGGAAGTCATGTTACTACGCAACTTCTCTATAACCCATTAGTAAGTATCGTTTTAGGAGCATTGCCCTCCAATCCCATAGGTGTGGAGCTACAAGTCGGCTAGAGCTCAGTTGTATGCCAGAAGGCTCCGTTTAACTAGTATAAACTGCTACAGAAAGATCCATTTTCAATGGGCCAACACATGTGACTTCCACCGACCATGCCCTATTTTGACTATTGCCTACAATCTATCACCACTACTAAAAACCACCTATTCTCATAATCTCTTCGCCACGGTCACCACAAGGTTGTCGTGGTTACAGCCGTATGCGACGAATATAATAAGAAAATGAACTAATACGTGTGGTGGGGGTAGATTTTTGGGATGGAATTAAAAGATAAGGTATGTAGGATGTGTCTTATGCCTGAATTTTTGGAGGGGCGAGCTGAAGGGAGTAAAAACAAGTCATTCTGCTGTCGCCGACCGCCGTTGATCGACCGGTACTTTGATCGCCAAAAACTAAGCCTGAGTCCGTTTTTGCCTCGGTCAGTCTTTGCTCTTCGCCGGTTGAACGTCTTCACCGGAGGATCCGATCTGGGCCACTGTCCTTGCTCCACCGTTTGTCTTGGTCGTCGGCCGGTTATGGCACTCTGGGCCTCCGCCGGTCATGTCTCTAGTATTTCCCTCCAGGACAAGTTGGCCTCTGTCCCACCGAATCTGACACGCCGGGTCTCATTCCTTGCTCCGCCACTTGGCTTGGTCATCAGTCGGTGGTGGCTCGCCAGAGAATGTCAAGAGCAGATTTTGAACAACCTTCCCCTGCTCAACCTACCGCTACACTATAGCTAGATAAAAGGAAATAACAAAGAAAATGGAAAAAATAAGTTTTTTTTAAAAAATTATTATACTACCTCTCATTCACTATAATTTTATTTATTTATTTTATAATTTTCATAAGGCAAAGTTTTGGGAAAGACGGTCTTTCCATAGGATTATGGAAAGACGGGGTTTAATTAGAATAATAAAAGGTAAAAAGGTCTTTGTTGCAATATTAAAGTTTTATTATGCAACGTGTAGTAGTTGTAAATTTTATAACCCGGTTCATGCAACCCAAAATTTTTATCTTTATTTCTTCTAATTTAGACTTTAAACTTTGGTCTTTCCATGACTTATGGAAAGATCGTCTTTCAAAAGACGGACTCTTTTCAAAAAATATTTAATTACAAAATCCATTTAGTATGTAAAAATATATACTCTCCGTCTCACTTGAGGTTGCACTTTTTTAAATTCTTTTGGGACGTCCCAAATTAATTTGCACTTTTCAACATTTTTTCTCTAATTGCGTCAGATTTTCATTATTTTTTTAAAAAAAAAATTGGGCCATATGGCCAACTAAGTAGTAAACAAATTCCACCATAAAAATACTTACTCTTTTTGTTGGTGTAACTTCAACTGGAACATAGGGAGTATGATGTATGATTCATTTATACAATACATATTTTAAGGATACAATCCGGGTACTAATTTACTGATTATTTTGTTATTTATTTCTACAATACCCACTTCATATCTTAATGAATGTTTTACTAGACAATCGAAAAAATATTGAGAATAAGTAAAATTGAGAAATAACATAAATATGAAGACAAAAGTGAATGAAAAAGAGAGAGCTAGTGAGAAAATGAGGGGTAAATTCAACTTAAATTTTGTCTAAAATAAAAATACTCCTTCTGTCCAATGGGATTCTGTAGAGAGAGAAAACTCTCCTCAGAATTTCCCCTGGGTCCTACTTGATTCACATCACCCACGTGATGGCTCATTAAAAAGTAAACAGATGTTGTAAAAGAAAATTTAGTCGGTAATTTCCCCCCTCTTTTTCTCTAACTTATTATTCTCGCTGAATGCAGTGGGTGAACTGGCGCCAAATACGTAGTCCGAATACGATTCACATGAACAGTGGGAAAAAACTTTACATTTTGTCCAGGCCTCTATACACACCATTAAATCTGTACAAATAAAAAACCCTAAAGTTACATTTCCAGAAAAAAAAATTCTAACATTCAAATGCTAAAAAAATTATCTTAACTTTTCATCCTTTCTGAAAAACCCCAACCCAAATTTGTTGGGTTTGGTTTGGGAACCCTCAATTTTGAAAGTTGCAACGTCATCGAGCCGTCCTGAGAACCCAGAAGGGCTGGTTGCTCTCAGTTTCTTGCATCTTCCCTTTCCTCATAGGTTTTTTTGTTATCATGGCACCGAGGGGGAAGAATATGACGATTGACGAACGAGTAGAGGCAACACTTGACTAAATATCTGTTGGAGCAGCACAAAAATGTGAAGATCTTGCATTCAAAAAGGCTTGAGGCAGCGGCGATGTTCAACTGCAGCATACGCACTGTGAGCACAATATGGTCTATTTCTCAAGCTCAAATAGTAGTGTGAGCACAATATGGTCTATTTCCCGAGCACAATATTGTCTATTTCCGCAAAATAAGAAGGTCATTGACCTTGAAGCATTGAGGGCACTTCTTACAGTAAAAAGACGCACAATAAGGGGTACATCAACAAATTTACACTTAGGGAAGGGTACAGTCCAACGAACAGTAGCTGCGAAGATCATCTGAAGCCATACAAACAACATTAAACCAGCCCTAACAGAGCACAACAAGGTACATTAGATGATTTTATGTTTAGCAAAAATTGGATGCAGATCTAAGATTCAGAAACATAGACCACGTTATTAACATAGACGAAAGTGGTTCTATTTAAGCCATCCAACTGTGAGATACCTGTTGGCCCCGGATAAGGTGGAGCCTTATCGCACATGTAAGCATAAGTCTCACATACCAAAACTAATCTGTGAGAGGAAGATGGCACATTGTTGTTCGATGGAAAAATAGGCATGTTTCCATTTGTGCAAGTTCAAGTGGATATTAACAACAGCAAGAACATGCCAACAGCCACAATCGAACAAGTTCTGGTGCTAAGTATTACAAGAGATGTAACAAAAGCAAAAATCATCAAGTTATCCCAACTATAAAAAAATATGTGGCCAGTACACATTTTGGGCCAGTACATCAGCATTTAACAAGCCAGCGCGAGGCCCCACATAAAATTTATTGATCCTGATTTCATGGTTATAACTAATACAAATGGATTCAAAATGAATATGGTAAGTCAACCAACCAATTCTCCCGATTGTAATATTCTAGATCTAGGGTTTTTCAATTCGATTTAGTCATTACAACATGAACATGAATCATCAAATGTAAGCCAACTACTAGAGGTTGTGCACTCAGCATTCGAAAAGGAAGATGCAATGACTCTCAACAAAGTTTTCCTCACACGTCAACAATCCATGATTGAAATACTCAAGGCAAGAGGATCAACCCGTTACAAGATGCCACGCATGAGCAATGACAAACTCATAAGGGAAGACACTCTACTAAGGCTACTTGAAGTGGATGAAGAGGCGGTAAGGGGTAGCATTGAACACTTTATCACTAAAGGGGTTGTATATGAAGACATCATTCCATTGATGCATTACCTAGGATATCAACCATGTATGTAGCAATAGTACCATTTTGGGGGTTGGTAGGATGGAGAATTTTGTTAGCCTGGAACATTCCACTTTTGTTGTGAATGGAATGTTCCAAAATCAACCTCGGTTAAATGTTTATTTTTCATGTAACATCAACCACTTTCTTCTTTAATTATGGTGTTTTTTTAAAACCGTGGTAACAATCAGCAGAACACTCACTCAATTAAGGAAAGATGCAAAAAAATCTATATAAGGGAAGATGCAAATTTGTATAGGCAACGAGAAATGCATAAGGTAAAATGCAAATCAACAACACCAATCCATAACCACCCAGGATCAATCAACAACACAAATCATTCAAAGGCACCAACAATTACAACAAAGCCAACAAGGCTCAATAAACACCACAAATCATTCAAAAGCACCAACAGATTCAACATAGTCTGCAAAGCTCAATAAACACCACAAATCATTCATAGACACCAACAGATTCAACATAGCCGACAAGGCTGAATAAACAACATAAACATAACTAGGAAAGGAGAGAGGTCACCTATTCAGTAGACACATTACTTTCTTCAGAACTTGAAATTATAATTCCTTTTTAGGTTTCATTGTTACCTTTTTTTTGCTTTTGTTTCCAACATTTTTGGAGTACAACACCCACATAACAACATATTTCAATGTAGGCATGCATTTTTAAATCATATACTCCCTCTGTCTCACTATAAATTGCTTAATTACTTTTTCACGTCTTCAATGAGCATGTTTCACTGTAAATATCTCTAGTTACCTATAATAATACGCAATAAATTAGACGATTAGATGAATCTAACAATATCTCACATGATATTTTTATTATATATAGATTAATTTTTATTAACGGTCAAAATTTGTAAAGTTTGACTCCTAAAAAGCAATTAAGCAATTTTTAGTGGGACGGGGGGAGTAAGACACTGTTAACCTCAAAATCAAAGAAAATATCCACTAAATTCCAAAAAAATAGTAAATCATTGAGCATGAACTTATCCTTTTCGGGCTCATAGACCAGAAATACATAAACCCGAACAAGAACAGAACTTAATGTAGGAATGCATTTTCATAGAATAACAGACACTGTTATTCTCCAAAACCAGTAACAATAAATCAATAAACAAAATTAAATAAGTAAACATGAACTCATCTTTTTAGGACAAAAGGACCGGAAATGGATCAGAATAGAACAAATCTATTACTTCCTACGCCTTGCATCTCGTTGTTCCCACAGAAAAGGAAGCAACAAGTAGAGCACAACATTGTTGCCATGGTTGGTGCATTCAGAGTCGGTGCCAGAGACAGCACCGTCCTCCACCAGTGAAGGGGTGTCGCTAGGGTTTTGAAGTGAACCAATGCTGGTATCGCTGTCCCTAGGGATTAGGGATTTAGCGCCGACAGCATCACCCCTAAGGTTGCGACGAACAGCGCCGCCGACATTGCCATCTGCCACCAACGGGGCTCCGCAGGCAGGGATCGGGGATGGAGCGCCTCCAGCGGCGCCACTAGGATTGCAAAGTCGGCCACCGCTAACATCGCCGACCATCTTCAGCTACGCGCTAACTCTAGAGCTCCGGGATCGTAGGCCGCAACTGCTGGGGTTCCAGTGATGAGCCCCGCCTCAACTACGGTTTCGGGGTTGATATAGACACCGATTTTGATTTGGATTTTCTCCTTGGAAGAACCTCATCGACGTTTCCACACCATTCTCACCGAAGACGACCCTCGACACTACCAGATCTTTTATTTTTGGGTCCTCCGACAGCTGCTCTTCGATGAGGGTGGCGTCAGGTCTCCAAACGGAGGTGGCATCATCCGCCTCCATCCCGGGAACAAATTTCAACGGACTATAAGTGTCGGAAACATAGCAGCGGGAACATCTATGCCAAGATTGATTGGAATATTGAGAGGGAGATGCCATGTTCCTCGAGTTCAGCCACTGGGGACGGTTAATCATCCAAACAATGAATAGGTCAGCGTTGATAATTGAGGAGAAAGGCAAAGAAAGAAGTTAGGGTTTGGAGAGGCAGAAGAGTGAGAGGGAAGATGAAGATAAATATTTAAATGAGAGGATAAGAAAGAAATGAATGTGAACGTTGGGATGATCAGAAAGCATGTAAAGAATATCAATGCCCAAGACGCATTGAATGACCAAAGCTGTCGGTTGTGGATGGTCAGAGATTTAAATTTGAATGTAAAAGTTGGTTGGTAGTTTCAGACCTTACTTTATTGATTTGGGTTTAGTTGAATTTCATTTGGGTTAAATGATTATTGATTTGGCCTAAGTTGGGTTCTAATCATGTGGACTTTGTGTAAAGCTAAAAAATGATTGAGGGTGGGATGGAAATTTCTAGCGAAATTATTTACTAAATAAGTTAATTTTACAAAGTGTGCAGAATTGTTCGGGACAACTCAAAAAAGAAAATGTGCAAATTCGACCCAAAATGGGAAGTGTGCAGAATCGGCTAAGACGGAGGTAGGGGTGTTCAAATCACCTGACCCAACCTGACCCGACCCGTTTTGATCCGGCCCATATAGGTAGGGTCGGGTCAATGTCTCATTTGGGTTAAGTGGGTCGGGTCAAAACGTGTCGGGTCGGATTTTGAACCAAATCGACTCGTTTTGATCCATTGGCACTTTTGTCCCTTTTTCTTGGAAAAAATCAGAAAAAAGAATTT
>JAULKM010000012.1:14005757-14022263 GCA_032355605.1 Rubia tinctorum | reverse complement strand
TTTACGTAGTTTCAGAATATCAAATTTTAATGTACCATTAATATCCGTAATTAAAGTTATTGATGGTCAAACATGGTGTGAGAAAGTTGACAAAAAAATAGGCCAATAATCCTGATACGGAGGTAAGGTAGTATGAAGTAGAGCAATCCGACATAGTAGCTTTTTTTTTTTCTGGGGAAATTCAAAACAACTACTGGATGAAAAACAGAGAGGAGGGCCCAAAGTTTGAGTAGTAAATGAAGAAAAACAGAGTAGCCATGAAAATGAAAGTTCTGATGCTTCCATGGTTAGCCCATGGCCACGTTCCCGCCTTCTTCGAGCATGCTGCTAGCTAAAGGGCGCGATCACGTCAATTAAGTGGAAGAATCAAGATAGAGTAGAGGGCGTGATCCCACCAAAGAATTCTTCCTCAATTTTTTAGGAGAGTTTCTTATGTGGAAGAATCCCACCAGAATGCGTGACCATGTCGAAGTACATCACCGGCGGCGGGATGGGTATAACAACACGGCCGACGCATTATTGCCGCTGAGGGTGTTGTGAAACGGGAACCTTGTGTCCATAGGGTTTTATAATTTGAAAAAAAACATGAAAAGTCTAAATTTATATGTTAGCCGGGTTTATATTTCAATTCATATGGGCTGAAATCTGCGAATTTGCCCATTTTTCATTCATGAGCTGAGTGTAATTCAACCTGCGGGTTGAGCAGGGTTCAACTCGAACCATTTGACCCGACCCATTTATTTACCCGTTATTAAATGGGTTTAAATGAGTTATACTCATATATTTTTATTATCTATTTTACGTGATCCGTATTTGATCCATCCGCTCATTTGTCACTCTCTAGAGGGAGGATATAAGGTTTAGCTGCTCGCCGGCTTTGTTTCATTTTGTTACAAAGTGCGCTGGCCGGAAACTCTAAAATGGGTCATGACAACGACAAACGACCGGATATCAACGGAACATCATATTTCAAAAGCTTGCAAATTTTGATACTTGTACAACTGAGAGGGTGTAATTGTCGTTTTTAACATTAAAGAATCACTATGAAGATTCCATAATTTTACTATTTGTCTTTTTATCATTTATTATTTTTACAATTAGTTGTTAAAAGTGTAAAGTCCATATTTGTTAATTGACAATTTGTGAAAATTATACAAATATGGAATGATGTGTTGTAACATCGATTATGATATAATTTGCTAGAAAAGGAAGTATGATGTGGAATCCGAGAAGAATATATTCCATCCGAGTTGTATTTGATTGTAGAATATATCAATTCCGATATGAGATTGGATTAGATTTATGGAATACGGATTGATATGGAATTTCAGCCAAAGGCCAAGGTATGGATGAATTTTTTTAATTTCTTACTTTGAGGATTAGCTTTGGTAGTTCCTATCTCAAAGTAATTTGATTGTTATCAAAATATTTTATGGAGAAAGAATTCTATTTCGCACAGGACTGGATACGTGCGATGGTATATGCATAGGACATTCTGGTTAAGCTACTAACATATTTAATAGAAGAAAATCTGAATTTAGATTTTACTCATCGATAGTAGATGATAGCTTTTACGTGTGTTTCAATATGATCAAAACTCTTTTGATCTAAGTTCGAAATCATATGCCTTAATTCCTCAGGAAGAGGAGATCCAACGCCGACAAATATCGAGGTCAGAGGGAGTCTGATCAAGGCAGATCAGTAGCAAAGGGAGTTGGCGAAACCCACTCGTTGTAATTAGGAAAAAAAAGTATAGTTGCAAGGTGTACATTGTACTTTATCTTTTAGATTAGTGGATTTATTCTGAACTGGCCTAGTCCCCGTAGACATAGGTGAATTTCACCAAATTTCGTAACCAAGTTTGTGTGTCTCTGATATTACTCTTACATATTTGGTTAGATAACTAATGTTGGAACATAGTTGTGGTTATTAAACGAATTTAGGTAAAACCGAATTTCAGAAAGATATATCTCATATCGATTTCTTACATATATAATAATTAATATATAAGATTTTGATTAACCTCCACTCAGTGTCTATTTTACCATTGTTTTTTTATCATTTATAATTTTTAAATGTAGTTGTTGAGAGATATATTTCAAATCGATCTTACAAATATAATAAACAATATATGAGATTTTGGATAATTTCCACCTAGTGCCTATTTTACATTTGTTTTTTATCATTTATAATTTTTTAAATTAGTTATTGAGAGAAATATCTCATATCGATTTCTTACAAATAAATATAATAACCAATATATACGATTTTGGGTCACTTCCACCTATTGCCTATTTTACCTTTGTTTTTTTATCATTTATAATTTATAAAATTAGTTGTTGAGAGATATATCTCATATCAATTTCTTACAAATATAATAACTAATAAATTAGTTGTTGGGTTACCTTCACTTAGTGCCAATTGGTTTTAAAACGTAAATCCAAAATACCTTGAAATTTAACATGGTATCAGAGATCAGGTTGGATTGTTGGGCCGATGTGTTGATCCCATTTAAATTGGTCTGATATGGGTAGTGGAGTTTTTCTATATTGACACGTGAGGAGCGTGTTGAAAGATTTATCCCACATTAGTTTCTTACAAATATAATAACTATATATAACATCATGGATCACCTCCACTTAATGCCAATTAGTTTTAGTATGGAAAGCTGAGATACATTGAAATTTAACATTAGATTTAAAAGAGGTTTTGATTTTGTCACTGTGGATCTAAGCAAGGTCGAAACTAAACATTTGTTTGAGGTATTGCTTTCGCATCTTATCCACATTCTCTTAAAATAAATTTAATTTCTCAAAAGGTTCTCTTTTAGATTGTCTATTATTAGATGAAATTATTATATATTTAATATAATTAATTACTAAATAATTTGATATTTTTTCTCATTGCAGTGGGACAAATATTTTGAAAATACCATATTTCCATAGGTTAATGAAAAGACAGGGTTAATTATAATAATAATAAAAAAATTAAAAAAATTAGTTGCAATATTAAAAATTTATTATTCAACATGTATTGGTTATAAAGTTTATGACCCGATTAACGTAACCCAGAAATTTTATCTTGATTTCTTCTTATTTGCAGTTTAAACTTTGGTCTTTTCATGACTTATGAAAACATCGTTTTTCAGGAGACGGACTCTTGCAGTGAAATACTTATTTTTTTTAAAAAAAATAAATCTTTAATGACATGGAAAGTGTGAGCCACCATCCAACCTGGAAAGGTCCCGGTCATATGAGAAGATTTATTTAATGGCTCTCTCACTTCAAGTTACAGTTACACAAGCCTGGCCCAATAGCTACTTCATATATGGGCTGACTCAGCCCAATAAACTAAAACCTCAGAACTAACTCACACGTTAGCTTAAACCTCGGCGCACACACCAGTCGCAGCCATGGCGTCCCTGAAGGAGATCCTGACTCGCCGCCCGGTGTCGGCGACAATCCGACTAACCGTTCCTGCCGGAGCCGCGCGTCCGGCGCCTCCAGTGGGCCCCGCGCTGGGGCAGTACCGGCTGAACCTGATGGCCTTCTGCAAGGACTTCAACGCGCGGACCCAGAAGTACAAGCCCGACACTCCCATGGCGGTGGTCATCACGGCTTTCAAGGACAACACGTTCGAGTTCACCGTCCGGTCACCGTCGGTCACGTGGTACCTGAAGAAGGCGTCGGGGATAGAGAGCGGGAGCGGCCGCCCCGGTCACGTGACCGCGTCCTCGATCACCCTGAAGCACGTGTACGAGATTGCCAAGATCAAGCAGCAGGATCCGTACTGCCAGTACATGCCGCTTGAGTCCATTTGTAAATCCGTTATTGGGACCGCGAGTTCCATGGGGATTATGGTCCAGAAGGACCTAGATTGATCTTCAGTTTCTTCTTGTTTTGACTCAATGAAAAATATAGCCAAGTCCTTGATTTTGCTGTCATTTATTATTGTTATATTGTACTCTTACAAATTCTGCTCTGGATCTTATATTGTGTTGGGTTAGTGAAGAAACTGAGTGAAGTGTAATGAGATCTCATTTGGGATATTTGCATTTGATTCTAAATTGATGGGTTCTAGTCTATTCAATCCTTTAAACATCGGACTTGTGAAAAGATGGTTTCTTTGTGTTCAACAACTGCGATGCATTTCAGCTTCTCCTGTGCCTACCCACCAGCAAATAGCCCATCTGATTCTTGAACAGAAGACGGCGGATGAAGCGTTGCAAACTTTTAGATGGGCGCGCAAACTTCCTAATTTCACTCATACTCAAGCAACCTACCGAGCTTTGATCCACAAGCTATGTACTTTCCGGCGATTCGATACTGTCCAGCAGCTGCTCGACGAAATGCCTAGGTCAGTGGGATTCCCGCCAGATGAGGACGTTTTCATCACTGTAATCAGGGGGTTTGGCCGTGCCAGGATGATTAAGCAAGTGATCAAAGTACTTGAAATGGTTTCTAAGTTCGGGAAGATCCCTTCTTTGAAGCTTTACAATTCGATACTCGATGTTCTGGTGAAAGAAGACATTGACATTGCCAGAATGTTTTACAGGAAGAAAATGATGGCCTGTGGCGTTGAGGGCGATGACTACACTTATGGGATCTTGATGAAAGGGCTCTGCTTGACTAATCGAATTGGGGACGGGTTCAAGCTCTTGCAACTGATGAAGACTCGAGGAATTGGCCCAAATGCTGTGATTTACAACACGCTAATTCATGCGCTTTGCAGGAATGGTAAGGTTGGGAGAGCGCGGAGTTTGATGAGCGAGATTGCAGAGCCTAATGATGTAACGTTTAACACGATGATATCTGCTTACTGCAAAGAGGACAACTTAGTTCAAGCTCTTGTGATGTTGGAGAAGAGCTTAAACCGTGGCTTTGTTCCTGATGCCGTCTCAGTGACTAAAGTACTCGAAGCCCTTTGCAATGCAGGGCGTGCATTTGAGGCGATAGAGGTTTTAGAAAGAGTGGAGAAGATGGGAGTGGCTCTGGATATCGTCGCATACAACACTCTTGTTAAAGGGTTCTGCAGATTAGGTAAACTGAAATTCGCTCGTAATGTGATGAAGGAAATGGAGTTGAAAGGATTTCTGCCCACTGCAGACACTTATAATGCATTGATCTCTGGATTATGTGATTCTGGGATGTTGGATTCAGCCATGGAAACGTTTGATGAGATGAAAAGGGCTGGTTTGAGTTGGAACTTCACGACCTACGATACTCTAATCTATGGTTTATGTTTAGGACAGAGAACAGAAGAAGGTCTCAAGATCTTGGAACTGATGGAGGAAGAATCGAAAAGGAGTTGTGATGGTCAAATCAGTCCTTACAACAGCATCATATATGGTCTGTACAAGGAGAATCGGATCGATGAAGCCCTTGAATTCTTGAAGAAAATGGAGAAACTGTTCCCAAGAGCCACTGGCAGGAGCCTGGAGATACTGAGGCTTTGTGGCGAATGCAATGTTGAGGACGCGAAGAAGATTTATGCACAGATGATTGAGGAAGGCAGCATGCCAAGTTCTCTTGTGTACGCAAAGACGGTTCAGGTTTTCTGCGAGCAAGAACTCGTTAAGGAAGCACTTGAAGTGTTGAATGATATGGTCGTACGAGGTTATATTCCTGATGTTTTGACTATGAACGCTGTCATTCGCGAGCTTTGCAGGCAGGGGAGAGTTGGAAATGCAGTTAGATTCATGGAGGATATGGTTGCTAGAGGTTGCTCCCCTGACTGTGATAGCTATGGTCTAGTGATTGTTGCATTTTGTGGAAATGGTAATTTTCAGGCTGCACTGAAGCTGTTGATGCAAATGGTGGAAAATGGTGTGATCCCAAATCACATTTCTTGGAGTGCGTTGGTTATGTGCGCATTTCAAGAAGCAGGATTGTCGTTGGGAAAGAAGCAATTAGATGAAATAATAGCAACAGCTTGAGTGGCGAAAAGTGAATTTATTTCTCACTTTGTTATTGAAATAGAGACTATTGATATCTATTTCTTTGGCCTTTGAGCACTGGATTAAGTCAAAACCAGTGGCGGAACTAGGGGGCGAACCGGTGCGGCCGCCCCCAGCTCCGGTGGTGCACCACTGATGAACAGTAACAACCCCTCCTCCGCCCCAGCACCCTATTTTCCTCTGGTTCCGCCACTGGTCAAAAATATCGACTCTATAATAGAGCATTATGTAGAGGTGATCGTTATCTTATTTATTACACAATAACTTTGCCAACCACCAATGTAGAACTATGAACATTCACTCTATACAAAGATCAAAACGACCTGGATCCTGGACAGAAAATCCGGTCGAAAAATCATCAAGACATCGATGCGGGAAGATTAACTAACACATGATCGCAACATCAACTAAGAAGAAGCATACTGAAGCACGCTAAGCTTCAGAGTTCTGATGAGATCTGGTGCGTTGTTGCTGATATGATTGTACCCATATTCAAGCCTTTCAAAAGAGGAGAAAAAATCATACATGATCAGGAAGCAAATTGAACGTATCCTTCGTGCCATTATTGTTTCCTTCCTACATTAATCTGCTCTTTTCCTCCCATTACATCTGAGTTGAAGGGAGCTAGGGTTAATGCAGCTTCTCCTCTCTTGAATTCCACCTCCATTTCCTTTTGCTTGAGTTCCAACGCCTTTCGCTCATTCTCGATTATTAGCCTCTGTATCTCCAACCTTGAAGTTTCCAACTCCACCTCTTTCTTGCTGCAATACCTTCGCCACTCTAAACATCGCTTTCCTATATCGACAGCCTCAACCTGGATGCCTATCCTTTCTTCATGAAGCTGAAGCATCCGTTTCCTGATCCACTCTTTCCGTTCCAACTGAGATCTTCTGGGATCATTGAAAATGGCAGAAATTTCTGCTTGAAATTCAGCCAAGCCACAGTACCGCGACCTAACATTTAGATCATGATCCCCATCGTCATCATCAGAAGTGTCATCCTCGCTGTCATCATTTTTATCAGCAGGTTCATCCTCAGACACATGATTGTCTTTGGAACTTTGTCCCACAAAATGGGGATCATCTTTCTTATCTTTTGTGGACTTGGCTGCAGGAGAGGGACTATAAGAATCCTTCCGAACCTGTTCTGCAACGGGTTGCACAGAATGAGCCAGCATCTCAGTATCACTACATTCCGGGATCTTTTGCCCGTTATGGTAAGCACACATTTCCTTGTAGAACAAATGCTTCGAGCTAAGAAGCTTCTTCACATCTTCCTTTGCCTTAGCAGGTAGGTTAACCATTTTGTCCAATAGGGCCGGATTTTCCACAACTGCACAAGGATTGCCCCTCCCGAGGATATCATTCAGCTTCTTGTACCTCTTGTTGAGGTCATTGAATTTATCCTCACACTGCTGAGGCGAAACAAGAAATCCCTTAGCAATCAGAACCTCGGACACTGTCTTCCATTTGCCCTTCCTTATGATGCCACACTTTCGCTTTCCTCCATCAGAAGAACCGCCACCCTCCAAACAGCCATCATCTCCGACACTCGCAACTACTTGGATCAAGAACCTAACTATTCCGTCGGTCCATTTCATTCTCCGCCAATGCGCCTCTTTCTTAGCCGTCGCTCCTTCATTACCCCTCCCATTTCCTTCATCCATACTATGCTCATCCTCATCGCTTGAATTCTCATCTACATTTCCCATTCCATAACCAACAAAACCGCGAGAGGCATCAACCCTCTCCTTCCCAAAAGTCATTGAAAATCCTCGGGGTGAATCCATCTCACTGACTGAACAGTCCCCTCCAACCACCAATCTAGGTGCCATCGATAGTTGAGCTTGATCATCACTTATGTTATGTTGGTGTGTCCTATTTAACCCTAAAAATCCACCAGGATTCTGCTGATTCCTGTTCATCCCCAAAAAACTCCCAGTATGGGCAGACAAAAACTCACTCCTAGAATCCTTATCATTCATTTTCCCAACCAAATTTGGAAGAAATTAAACCTCAATACCCAAAATCCCCAATTAATGCCTCTTTCCAGTTTCCACAGCATACAGTTAAGAACCAGCAATCTACTCCCTAATCAGCTCACAAACATCCCATCAAGACTTTTAATTTACACACCAAAACATCAACTAGAAAAACTTAAAAGTGGGCCGCAAGAACTCAATAAAGGGTACTAAAAGCAGTTGCATTGTTCCAATCGCAAGAAATATTCAGACAAAAGTATTATCTTCTAACTAGCAGAATTACCTCCGGCGTGATCTGGGATTCTTCTTCGAGTTGAACTTGGAGTGGCAGAATATGCTGATTTTAGTGGTCTTGCTTGTGGAAGGGCAAAACAACAATTCAGTGTTGTCCTAATTGGTTTACTTTCTTGATTCCAATACTCCACCCATCTCGAGAGTTTTCCTTTTCACTTTGTACATTCCATCCTTTTGTTTAAACAATTTTCACACTTGTTTAAACACAATTTAACCTAAATTTAAATTTTCAACTACAAAGCAAAAAAAAAAATATCTTGGGAATAACCGTGTATCCATATGAATATTGAAATATGAGGTTAAATTAGAATTATAGATAAGGTAAAGGTTTTAGTTGCAGTTTTATAAATTTATTATGCAATGTGCAATAGTTATAAGTTTATGATCCGATTAATGCAACCCGTAAATTTTATCTTGATTTCTTCTAATTTACAATTTAAATCTTAGTATTTTCATAACTTATGAAAAAATTATTTTTCAATAAACGGACTCTGAAACAAATAACGTTCAAATTAATGAATTTAACCAATTAAACAATTTATATATTATTTATTTATTAATCAAATTTTAGTTACTAAGTCGGATTTCGTTTTGGGTTTCATTATCCAAATCATAGTATTCAGAATTCAGTTCAATTTTGGCTATTCAAATTTCGATTCAGATTTTCATTCCTTACCCCACCCCCTTGGAGTATATACATATTAGAATATTAGATAAATTAGAATCAGGTTAAGAAACGAATACCCTTTCTGATTGGTTTTGTACATATCATTTTCCATATCTGATTCTATCTTGTATACCCTTTGTAATCACTATATATATGAATACACACAGCCACATTTATTTGTGGGTTTTACATTCTTTCATGGTATCTGAGAAAAATCTCACCAGCAGGCAGCAATGGAAATGGCCTTTGACAGTATTCTCCATATAAGGAATTTAAACCGAGAAGGTAACTAAATTCTCCAGATCCTCTTCCACATGTTTTTTTCTGTAGCATTAAAACTTGGGAAGTTATGGGATCATTGGATTGGAGTAATCCTTATTGGTTTCAATATATCCCTTTTTATTTGAATAGTTTCTATCTATGGATGTTGTCCAAATTAGTCTATTCTCAGTCTGACTTAATTATCTTGGTAGTATGATCCTGAATATGGCTTCTGCAATGTGTGGAAGAAAAATGGTTTTGACTAAACTCATCCTTCATTGATGATCATGAGATATCAAGTCAGCTACCTTCATATCTGTATGGTGAGTCCAAAATGGATTATTTGCTAAGGGATTTTGAACACCTGGAATCCAATCTTCATGAATTCAAATTACATGTTCTAATCTTCCATTTGAGTTTAGTCTTGAGAAGTTGTGCCTCCCAATGATAAACCTTCATCCCCGTGACATATTCTGTTGTGTTTTATCCGTTGAGAGGCTATCAGCTCTATACTTTGCAAATAAAAAATGGGGTTCTGAGAATACCATTCAAGCCTATTTTTCTATCAGTGCTTGGTTCATTCTCTTCATACTTTTGAGTCTCATACCACCTAAATGTTTGGATTGACACAAAGATTCTCAATTCTTCCAGTGCAAAGATCCTTTGCTCAGCTTGCCTGGCCAAATAAAGGTCCTAACAATTGAGTCCATCTTATCACAAATTGTGGAAGGGAATTTATAGATGGATATTTCATAATTGGCTACAATTTGTAAAATTGTTTTGGCCAATGTCATTCTACCACTTGTAGATGAACCATTAGAACACAATTTTCCAAGCTTCCTTTCGAGAGCAATAATCAGGTTATTAAACATTTGGCTTCTCCTTGTGTGGAAAACATATTTAGTCCCAGGTAAGTATTAGGTAATCCTTCTCTATGAATGTTCAGATCATATTTTGCCCACTGTTGCCACCAGCTTTGCGTATTTGGATTAAAGAAAATGGATGGTTTTTCAAAGCTGATTCTCTGACCCAAGTATTTTGCATACGAATCAATGACCTTTGCCAAAGATCTAACATCTTCCTGTCTATTTTCCAGGAAAATTAAGCAATCATCCATGTAAATGAGATGGGAGATTCTTGGTGCATTCCCTAAAATCTTTATGCCTAACTGTCTGTCTCCCAATAGTTTAGCATTTAAGGCTGCAGAAAAAACTTGCTGACATAGTATAAACAGATGAGTAGAAAGTGGGTAGCCTTATCTAATGTCTTTATTTGGGAAGATTTAGTTAGACATAGATCTATTAACTGCAATCATGTATGAAATAGTAGTAACACACTATTGAATCATATGTCTCCAAGATTATGGAAACACCATTCTTTGCAATACAACATCTATTAAATCCCAGTTAATACTCTCTTATGCCTTATTCATGTCAAATTTGATTGCTGAGAGTGATGACAGTCCCTTTTTTCTTTTCTTGATATAATCTATAACTTCATGAGCTAGTAGGACACACTCAACAATTTGTCTGCCAGGAACAAAGCCTTGTTTATTCTCATTAATCAAAGATCCAATAATCTTCTTCAGTCTTTCATGTAAAAGTTTTGCCAAAATATTGCAATTAAATTTACAGGGGCTAATAGGTCTGTAATCCTTGGCCATGACTCAATTCTTGGTCTTAGGGATAAAAAACAATTGTCGTTTGGTTCCATTACATGCTTATCAATTGGCCTGGGTGGAAATCCTTCACAAATTTTAAAAGTGGTTCTTTTAAAATCCATCTGACGTAGGGGAAGACCATTGCTTCATCTTCTTTAGGGCATTTCAGACTTCATCTTATGAGTAAAGTTGTAGCAGAAAGAGTTTTTGTTCGGGATCTAATTCATTCTCCCAAAATTGATTAATTGATCCCTTGTGTAATGAAATTGAGGCATGTGTGGGTATGAATCCTCCTGCACATATATCTTCTTGAAATGATTAAACATTTCTGCATGTATATGTGCTTGATCAGTCTTTAGCTCCAATATTTTCTTCGCCATTTGTTTCTTTGTCGCCCATTTATGAAAATAAGAGGTGTTTGCATCCCCATTTGTATCCCAGTCAATTCTTGATCTTTGTTTCCAGTAATCAGTTTGGAACTAAGCAAGCTTAATCGGTTCTTTTCTTATTTCTCGTTCATTCTGAGCTTAGTTTTTAAGACTGTAGTTAGACTAAATTCTTTCCAACTTATTTTTCAGTAGTCTTATTTTACAATCCTGATTACCATACAAAGTCTTATGTCAATGTTGTAAATGTAACATTGTTATCCCCAGCCCTTTTGAGAGAGCATTTGCAGGATCCAAGATTGCTTCCTCCTGGAAAGCTGGTTTAGCTAATGTCCATATCTTAGCAACATTATCATTTGCTGCCTGATCCTTGAACCAAAAGGATTCATATATCTGAATCACTTTGAATATTTGTGTCTTGCCTTCGGTATTAAGTAGAAGCTCCATGATCCCAAAATGGATACATGCAAGTTACTGTTGAAAGCCTTAGAAAACATGAAGTTCCATGAAGTAGAAGTGAATATCCTATCAAATCTTTCAAAAAATTATTGATTCCCACTTCTACCATTAGTCCATGTAAACCAAACCCCTGAATCTTGATGCCCTTTAAGCTGCAAGATTCTTAGCAAATGCTTCAGATCTTGTACTTCATCAACTTAATATCTAGTCCTCCATATTTATCCTCATTATTGAAGACCTGATTCCAGTCACCAATAAACACTAGAGAACAATCATAAAGATCCTTATATTCCGATATCCAGTTCCAAAAATCAAAATGGCCCCTTTTGTCTGGAAATCCATATACAAAAAGTACATGCCATAAACGATATTGCTGATAAAAAACTCTAGCTACTATTCCTACTTGACCTGATAATTTCTAAATTAATTATATCTGACCTAAAGAGTGCTAGTCCACCCAGTAGCCCTACTAGATCAACATAGAAAGAAGATTTAAAATTTGATGAGTCCATCAATTGTAGCGGAACATCTTGATTGCATTTTGTCGCTAATAAGAAAAGTAATTTCCTGCTGGCTGGACATGGTCAGCCTGTGCAAGTAATTCTTTACTAGGGGCTAGGTGAATCTCCTGCGGTTCCACGATAAGCCTACCATGTTGCATTGGGTGGTTGATTTGGGACAACCACCAGCAAGCCCCCATGAAGATCTGCCACTAGTTCGGCCATGATCCTTAGTTGTTCATCATTAGGTAGATTAAAAACATCTTCATCAATATGAATTATCTCCTGACCATGTTCATTGTGTGACACATTATATATATTTTTTTGAGCAATAGCTTCCAATTGCTCATCATCCTCAATTGCTTTCCTTTTGAGATTATTAAATCCCAAGTCTTTATCCCGATCCCATTTCTACTCAGTATACTTAGGCGGAAAGAATAGCATTGGCTTGCTTCTTGTAGTTGGAAATTCTATGAACATGATCTTACACTTTTTAGCATTCGTATTAGTTTTTTTTCCTCCATCATCACTTATTTTTGTTTTTTTGCTACCTCTTCTTCTTAGATCCACTCCATTTTTTGTTCTCCTTCATACACTCTCTATTCCTCTTGAAACCCCATGTCACAGTTAATGGAGAATCTGAAGTAGGTACCGTGACACTAGGATGTTCTTGAATTAAGTTTTCCTTCAATACTTTTCATCCAGTCTGATTCTGCTGTATATAGTGAGACTCCTCCACATTTTTCCTATCCACCAAGAATTCTAACAACTCTTTGAGAAATTCTTGTGTGGCAATAGAAATATAATTAGACATCACCGATGACGGAACTCCTTGAATGGAAGGGTTGAACAAATGTTCCATAGTATCTTGCTGATCATCAAAGCTAGAATCCGCTCCAAACTAAGCATTCGTAAGCTCTTCTTTGTCAATGTTCTATGAGGGATCCATCTGGGATGTAGGAATCATTTGTCCTTGGGTATCTATAGCTAGATCTATCACGAAATTGGCTGAAAATCCATAGGCGATGGATGAATGTTAGGGATAGGATTCCAAACATTCAAGTTGTCTATTATCCCATAATTGCTTCCAGGAATTTCATGTAATTATTCATGAAAACCTTCATTTTGATCTCTATGTCTTCCCCTATGTGTGCTTCTTGAGCAGATGCTTCACCTTGAAAGGTTCCACTAAAGCCCTGATTATGTTGAACACCCCTGCATTTGTGATTTCTCTAATTGTACTAATTTCAGATATATACTTAACATAAGTAAGACCTTCATCCACAGTGACTGAAAACCTGAACCCATTGCAAATATTATATCTTTCGTCAAGGAAAAAAAATCCACTGATCATCCACAAACGACATTGGGACTTTTGAGTTGCAGTTTTCCAGTGTGTATGCATAAGATTTGATCCGATCATATAACATAACAGAAGAATCATCATAAATCACGTCCACACCGTGAATTGTAAAGTGCCTCAGTATAGCACTATTAACAAACTTTTTCAAGCTCATTATCATCCACAATGTTGCATGGAGAAGTAGTAATTCCAATAACCCCACAATGCTATAGAACTTCATGATGCTCTCATAAGTTCATGGAATCCAATATTGATGCTTATCAAGATTCTGTAAGAAAAATCAAGGAACAAGGAGTTGTGACGGGTCTATCCAAACCCTAGCTTTTAAATACTAGAAATTCACACTTTTCCTATATGTGACATTGACTCTTTCCACTTCTCCAATCATTGAGGCCAGATCTTCTCTCGCCACTTGGTTTCCACCTTCTGTAGTAAGATTGAAGAGCCTTATCCATACTAGTATTTTTGGGACTTGAACACTAGCTAGTTGATAACTCTATTTCTATTTGGATAGAGATAGTAATCCTCCATCAATAGAATAGGTACCATTGTGAAGAATAGCCATCATTTCTATCTTCGTTTCAAAAGCAATAACTAGAAATTGTGATGGAGATGAACGATCCAAGCACGAGGCTCCCAATACTGTTGGAAATACTGATTAAATCTGTCGTTTGAGAAATCACGGTCATCAATACAATAACCCAGGAGATGAAAGTGTAATGTTGAATCATGAAACATGAGATGATCCTGGGTTATTTGAAGCCTTCCACTCCTTCTTGCCATCCCAAAGACACACCCATAAGCGGTCTAATTTCATTTTTCCCAGAGACTTGAAATCCCATGTCTTGAGCATCTAAACCCACAAACATGTCATTGTGAGAACCTTTTATGTCTTAATCAGGTTAAAAACCAATGAACATTTTGGAAGGTATGAAAAAGTTGTTATATTTCGCGCTCAGACACTTAACTAAGACTTTGGAAGAAGAGTGTTCTTTTCTATTGGTTTTCCTAAGAAGAGTTGAGCTAGACTGTACTACTCCTTTTATAGGTTAATATAATCCAATTGTGAGTTAATTGAACACATGATATAATTTGGGAATAAGAATGCAAGGGTGAAATTGTAAAAGGGGAAAACCAAGAAGATTTACATTTTTTTGCAATGTGCCTTATAACTTAAATCTTGCATATCATTATCTAGGTATGTGTGCCAATGATAATTGTTAATCCAACACCTTGAAGAAAATATTTGCATATTAAACTCCTTTTTTTATTTTCTTTCCTTGAGATAAGCCTTCCATGGACATTATCTATTTTCCTTATGAATTCACCTCCTTCTGCTATTTTCTAAAAACTTTCCCCAACAGAAACTCTCTAAAAATAAGTAACGACAAAAGGTGTGGTATTTTAAGCTCTAGAGCCGCCTTTGTTGGTTCTTTATGGCAATAAAACAACAGACTTCTCTTTCTTCAAAGTCATGGCTACTCATAAGTCTTAAAATATTGGATTACCACTTAAAAAATATTTCAAAAGGCTTATTCCCAAGAGTCCAAGTGTCACAGCAGGGTAGCTCCTTTGGCTGTGACAAAATAGACCTTTGCTTTAAGTTCTTGGAGCCTTTATTCCTTTGTTTATCCTCCCAATAGATGAATCTTGTTATTAATAAAAAATATTCCACTAGTTCTTATCACAGCTCTTTATTGTCCAATTATTCTTTTATGATGACCTTTAATGGTTATTCTCTGGACTCTCTATTTTGATAGCACACAACTCTAAGGTTTAACTGACAGAAAATTGAATGCGACGTCGGTATTAAAGTTAATCAGGAAGGGAATTAAAGACAACATACTAAATGTTTAAGTTGATTTAACTAATGAATTTTACAAAGTTTGTACAACCTATTTTATAACTAGATACAAAGGGTACACGTGTAAATAGACAAAGCCAAACAATAATCTAGAGAAGACTATTTACATTCTAACATTTAATCACTATCACACCCCTCAAGCAAAGTGTGGGTAGAGTAATCATGCAAAGCTTAGACATGAAAAAGTCAAAGATAGGATGAGGCAAGCCCTTGGTGAAAATATCTATAATCTATAGTGATGAAGGAACGTGTGGGTTACTAATTTTCTGGAGGAAACAAGCTCATTGACATAGTGATAGTCAATATCAATCTGTTTCATATGCTTGTGGGCGACCAAATTCTTTGATAGAAAAATGGCACCATTGTTGTCGTGCAAAAGAAGAGGTGGAGATGATAGAGGTATGCGGAGATCTCTTAATAAGTTACTCATCCAAGCTAGTTCAACAGCGATATTGGCCATATTACGATACACTAACTCACAACTAGATCGAGAAACAATGGGCTATTTTTTGGCACTCTAAGATATAAGATTACCAACAAGGAAAATAGCATAACCGTAGGTAGAGTGGAAAGTCTCTAAACAGCGAGCCCAATTAGCATCAGAGTAACACGAGACTATAAGCAGACCAGTAAGGGTTATGAAGATCAATCCATAGTGAAAGTTACCACGTACATAGCGAAGAATACGGTTAACAGCCTGATAATGCATATCCTAGGGAGACTGCTGAAACTGACTTGCGCAGTTAACTACAAAGGCAATATCTGACCGAGTGATGGTCAGATACTGAAAGGTATCAAAAAGTGATTGATAGAGCTTAGGATTGGATAAAATTTCTCCATCCGAACTAAGAAGTTGACTTCAAGGAAGAAAAGGTGTAGATCCAGGAGTGACATTGGTCATACCGATGTGCTAAAGAATTTCCATGGCATACTTAGCTTGTCCTAAGCAAAGTCCAGAGGTGAACTGAGATACTTCATGCCCAAGAAAGTAGTGAAGAGATATGAGATCCATAATGGCAAACTCCTGGTCAGTCTGAGCAATAAATTGCTGAATGAGAGTAGGGTTATTACTAGTAAGAAGAATGCCATCGACATAAATAAGGAGATAAAGAATC